>JAANSK020268559.1:0-11813 GCA_011763485.2 Isoetes engelmannii
GCGGAAGAAATAATGAAAGCGGCGGAACTTTTGCGCGTCATAATTTTAAGCTTGAATTACAGTAATTAGGGCCTGGCGTGTATTACGTGCTCTGTATTTTTGTATGTGGATGCCGATGTTGTGAGCTGGTGCTGCCTACTTTGGCAGGGGGGTTCAAATCCCCTTATAAATCATGTATGAATCTCATCTGCAAGATGCATAGGCTCCTTCATCTTCTGCAGCATCGGCTCCGACGTTCGGGTAGTTGCACCGTGCTACGTATACTTATACGTATATACATACATATGGAGGTTTTTTTGCTGTACGGGGGTGTGAGGTGTAAAATTCTCACACCTTGATTTCGAATATTCCACGAAATAAACCTGGATCCAATGATCCAGAAAAAACGAGGTGGTGTGTGCGAGAAGTAGGTAACGCATGTAAATCGGCCCTTACACCACCACGAACCAAAGTATCACAAGTAATTTCTCGCATAACTAAATGGGCCAGCTGGAATCTAGGGTGCCCAGTTCGACTGCCACGTAGGTTAGGGTATGAAGATGACGTGGCATACATCAGATG
Organism: Isoetes engelmannii; assembly: GCA_011763485.2. Classification (NCBI taxonomy): domain Eukaryota; kingdom Viridiplantae; phylum Streptophyta; class Lycopodiopsida; order Isoetales; family Isoetaceae; genus Isoetes; species Isoetes engelmannii. The sequence goes on from JAANSK020268559.1 coordinate 562, forward strand.
GGCACTTTTCAGAGACAGCATAATCTCCCGCGCTCTTCTTCTGCTCGAAGGTCTGGAGCTAGGGTAACGAAGCTAGCTAACCATGGGCGAGGCAGCAATCCACCAATTCGGCAATATCCTTCTTGGAGGGCGGGGAGGCACGGTATTACCTTCTCCATGTCTTTTTCCGTTTATTTTCTTCCTTGGCAGCATGAGATATTTTTTTCTTTGTTTAAGATGGACTGTCGTAAATGGCCATGGAGTCTTGGGTTTTGTTAACAGCATTAAAGCATATTATCACAACATGCCTGTTTCTACAATCTAAGATTTTATGAATCTTATGGGTACAGAATCCTGGTCAGTTGAAAATTCATTCCGGTGGTTTTTTATGGAAGAAAACCGGAGGAGGGAAGGTCGTAGAGGTAGCGAAGGCTGACATTCAGTCTATTACTTGGACCCGTGTTCCGAATGCCTATCAGTTAGGAGTTCGTCTTAAAGCAGGCTCAAATGTCAAGTTTAATGGATTTCGAGAACAGGTATTTGCCTGCAAACACATATGCAAGCCTTACAATGCTGTTTTGTGGCATTCTCATCATACTCTTTTTCTGCCATGTTATTGTTTCACGGTCTAGCTTTGTTGCCTAGGTAACAAGTTTCTTGCATGCAGGATGTCTCCACTATAAGTAGCTTTGTTTCTTCAAATATGGGAGTATCTCCAGAAGACTTACCACTTGCATTGAGTGGCCGGAATTGGGGTGAAATTGAGCTGAAAGGTCGGCACATTCTTTTTGACAATAGTATATGTTAGTTACATGCTTGGCAAATGACCGTGAAAATGTGTCAGCAGGCAATACCTTAGCATTTATGGTTGGGGGAAAGCAGGGATTTGAGATTTCCGTAGCCGATGTTTCACAAACACAAGTGCAAGGAAAAAATGATGTGTTGATGGAGTTTCATGTCGATGATACAGCGAGTGTAAATGAGAAAGATACATTGATGGAATTGAGTTTTCATATTCCAAATAACAATACAACTTTTATTGGAGATGAAGAGCGTCCATCTGCACAGGTACAACAGATGTATGTTTTCTGGCGAGCGCACCAGTATCAATTCACTATCTAGAACTTCTATAACCATAGGCTGTACCAGGTGTTCTGTGACCGAATACTATCTATGGCGGATGTAGGACCTAGTGGAGCAGACGCCATTGCTCTGTTTGAAGAAGTTGGAATTCTTACACCAAGGTATGCAGGTTGATGTCTATTTGTGAAGATAGATATATTAACATCATCATATGTTTGTAGGGGTCGTTACAATGTGGAACTACATCTGTCTTTTCTGCGGCTTCAGGGCCAGGCTAATGATTTCAAAATTCAATATGCTAGTGTCGTCCGTCTGTTTATTCTCCCAAAGGTGTGATGTGGCTCTTTATTGTGCAGCTTTGACATGCACGTTTTGTTAGCAGTTTGTTTATGTTGTTTAATGGTTAAAATTTGTATTGTTGCAGGCAAATCAGTCCTATACTTATGATGTCATTACATTGGACCCTCCTATACGGAAGGGCCAAACATTTTATCCTCACATAGTTCTGCAGGTACATAGAATATGGTGAATGTGATAAATTTGTAGATCACATCTTTTGTTTCTTATCTTATATTTTGCAGTTCCCAACTGAAGAAATAGCTGAGTGCACTTTATCAATGAGTCCTGAGCTCTTGGAGTCAAAATACAAAGATAGACTTCAACCAGCCTACAAGGTAAATTTCACGTGCACATCTTTGAAGAAATATACTTTTGCACATAGTTTGTTCATAGAGTATCTTCCTGGATCTTGTATCAGGGTCTCTCACATGAGGTATTTGGTCAAATTCTTCGAGGTCTCTCTGGTGCAAAAGTCACGAGACCTGGGAAGTTTCGGAGTAGTCAAGATAGCTATGCAGTACGAGCATCTTTGAAGGCTGAAGAAGGAACCTTGTACCCCTTGGAAAAAAGCTTTTTTTTCCTTCCCAAACCTCCTACACTTATATTGCATGACGAGGTACGTATTAGCAGGGAGTATGGCATTATTTTGTTATTATGGTTGCGTCTGTTAATGTTTATGTGATATTGCAGATTGAATACGTTGAGTTTGAGAGGCACGGAGCTGGAAACAGTATTTCTTCCAAAAATTTTGATCTTATTATACGTTTAAAGAGCGACCAAGAGCATCAATTTAGAAACATAATGCGGAACGAATATCATAACTTATTTAGATTTGTGAGGCAAGTACACGTAGGCTTCATGGTCAAGTAAATTATTATTTAGCTTAGCTTGACCAAGTATTATGTTTATGAATTTTGCAGTTCAAAGGAATTAAAGATCCTGAATGTCGATCCTCAAGGAACGAGTGCAGTTGTTGAAGCCTTGCAGGGTTCAGATGATGAAGGTGTTGATCCACATCTTAATAGGATCAAGTCTGCTAGGGAAAGTGGTGCAGCTGGTGATGGAGGAGACAGCGATGAGGAGGTAAGTTGGACTTATGTGCCTGCATGGGAAGATATAGGATATGTTTTTTACCTAAGGACAGCTTAATAGTAAAATTGCCATTTTATTCTTCTAGGATGAAGATTTTGTAGCAGATCGGGATGATGCAGGTTCCCCAACTGATGAATCAGATGAGGAAGGAGGAGGAAATGCCAGTAACAGTAGTGGCGGGGAAGAGGAAGAGGAGGAAGAAGAGGAAGATGTAAGCTTTGCATATGCATCAAAACTGTTTTTGTGTTTGTAATTATTGGAGTAGCATCTGTTGTTTATACTTGTAATATAATATTTAATTACTTTTCAGAAACCGGTAAAGAAAAAGGAAAAAAAATCAGAGGTCGCTCCAAAGGCATCCACACAAAAGAGAAAATCACGCAAAGATGATGACGAGGATGGTGGAAAGAAAAAGAAGAGAAAAAAGAAGGATCCAAATGCACCAAAGAGGGCTCTGTCTGGATTTTTTTACTTTTCGATGGCTGAAAGAGAGGTAATTTTATTACAAGGAAATAAATGCGTTTTGATAAAACGGTTTACTTATGCATACTCGGGGGGAAATTCTTATATTAATGTTTTCTTTCTGATGCAGATTATGAAGAAAACCAACCCGAATGTCGGGTTTAAAGACATGGGTAGAGTCCTTGGTGAGAAATGGCGAAACATGTCTGGTATGTTATAATAGGCACTTTTGTATGTGATGAATGTGTATGAATTCTCATTGTGTTTTCTAATGGGACTTTAGCGGAAGAGAAAGAACCCTACGAAGTTAAAGCAAGGCTTGACAAAGAAAGGTACAAAGAAGAAATGGCAGGTTACAGCAAGGCAGGAGGGGTGGTTGCAAATGACTCAGCAGGGTCGGAAGAGGAGGAATAAAAGGGAGGAAAGTGATTAAAAAACATCTGCACATAATTATTGGGTTTCTAACGTCCATCCCCCAAGAAATTTAACCAAAATACTGTACCATTGTTAGCGTTGCCAGTACCACTGTTAGCTGAGATAAAAATCTCAGAGGGAAAATGCATAGAAAGCTTTCAGGGAAGAACATCCATTGCCTGAGTTCGTTGTAAGCTTAAGACTGGCAAGCATGTTGTCTTTAAATAAATTTTGATGCTGGTGTCCTGAATATCAAATTGACGACGTATAATTAGAGGCAAGTAGGTGGGTGGATCAAAAGAAAAATTGCAAGGTTCAGTTTCAAACAAACCAATTAAATCAATACGAGACTACTAATTGTGCCCAATGCTTTCTCTATTGAATGGGTTGTGTAAATTTGCTTGCTTTCGTTTTTGATGTGGAATTTGATTTAGGTCCAATTTCCACTAGCGGCTGTCGCATTAAAAATGTTTTTAGTTTTTCAATTAGAAATATACACGTCTTCAATTGCTGTGCATGCCTCTTTCCACTAACCATGGTAGTTGCTGCCCTGGAATAAAAATGGAACTGCCATTGATTTTTTGTTCTACAGGCTGTTATTGCCCGGTAAATTGGAAATTCGACGGCAATAGTAATCAAAACAATGCTGAGAGAAGCCTCGGTGAGACCAAACTCAAATATCTCATGGATTTGGCCACGGATTTGAGCTTTACGATTCAAGCTTTTCGAAAATTTGGGTGCAAAAGTTTGTATAATTCAAGCCTTCCGATTCAAAATTTGGGTACAAAGATTTGCATGACTCAAATATCTCATGGATTTGGCCACGGATTTGAGCTTTTCGATTCAAGCTTTTCGAAAATTTGGGTGCAAAAGTTTGTATGATTCAAGCCTTTCGATTCAAAATTTGGGTATAAAGATTTGCATGATTCAAGCTTTCCGCTTCAAAATTTGGCACGATTCTTCACTTTCAGTAAAGATTTAAACATATGTTTACCGATCTGAGCATTTGGGTACAGAAATTTGCATTATTCAAGATTTCTGGTTCAAGATTTGTGTACAGATTTTGGAGTTTTGCATCATGACATGTCTGTTACCTGCAACCCTGTGGAAAGATGTAGAATGGAATTTCCAGCAGTTTAGATATTACCGCCCGGAAATGATCTCCACGCCATTTTTTTAAGCTGCCTATAGTGGAAATCCAGCATTAGATGTATAGAGAATTATACTGGAGAACATAGACCATACCTCTAAAATTATTGAATGAGTGATTATTAATTAAAGAAAAGAAAGAATAGAATAGAATAGAATAGAATAGAATAGAATAGAATAGAATAGAGAGAGAGAGAGAGATAATAGAGAAAATATTATGATGATTGGTCAAGCATTTTTATCAAGACATTGAACTATTTTAGTAGGCGTCTGAGTCCCTGTATTTTATAGTTCAAGTTATGTTTTATACATCAAAAGTATAGATGGGCTCCTCTTTCTAGACCTCTAAAGCCAAAATAAGATGATAACTTGTGCACGATCTTGGCTATTGATTTTGTTGCGTCTTTTGTTGTTGACCGTCTAAATGGGTTTTGAGTTTTCCAGTCTATATCTTGACCGTTGGTGTTGGATGTAAGTCAACGGTTGAGATTAAGATCGATGTGGAATGCGGTTTTCCGGAACCAACAGGGCTCTCGAGAATCATGAGGAGGGATGTAAAGTCAATGGTTGAGATTAAGATCGATGTGGAACGCGGTTTTCTAAGACACAATAGGGCTAGGGTTGGAAATTGAAGGCTGCAGGCCTTGCAACACCCTTTTTACCATGCAAAATAGAGTTTAAGAAAAAATAGACCTTCAAAAACTAGTCTACATTTCATATAGCCTTGCAAATGAAAGTAAAAAAAAGAAGGGTCGAAGCACAGTATTGGGGGACAGTTTTTATGTCGGCGACATATGGTGCTGATGGGGTGCTTTTTAAAATATTTTCTTTGTATGTTATAAAAATATTTTTTAAATATTTTTTTGATATTTTTCCCTGAAACGCATTTATGTTGAATACAAAATTTCAGCCTCAACGGAGTTGTAGAAAATAAAAATAAAAAAAAAAAATTATTCCTGGACCGGGTGCTGATGGGGTGCTTCCCGTGCACGAAATTGCCCCCCAACTCCATGTTTACGCCCAGAAATAGACATGCAACAAAAAGTCTACTTTTGGCCTAGCCATGCGCTTATACCCCTATATTAATTTAATTTCTTAGATATATATTTATTTATATTGCAGTTCCATATATACATACCAACCAATTTACCATATAAAATAAAAAAAAAAAATTAGAGAAAAAAAATAAAGAAAGAATAATATCATAGATAGATAGGGTATTCATTTAATATAATGGCATTGCATTTAGGATTTCTCTCCAATAAATCCAAAAGCATTACCAAAATGGAACGTCCATAAAAGGACAAGAGGCAAGCTTCTCTTATTTCTATTTTTAAAAAGGTTGTGCCAAATAGAGGGAGAGGAAGGAAATAGTTCTAGAGCATAGAATAGGGAAAGAAAGGTCACATGTGAGAGAATTTAAAGATGAATGGCTTATTAAGCATCAAGAGATTTTTAAGAAGGTTCTTGATGATAGTCGTCAAAGGATGTATTGCTCTCTATGCATTAAACATTTGCAAGTTAATATCTTTTCTAGACAAGGAAGCACTGGCATTAAGTTACAAGAGCTCATGATTTGCCGAAATATAATGATGTTCATATAATCTATTAAATATTGCATGTGCATTGTTACTTCTAAGTATTTTAAGGGGGAAAAAAAATTAAACGCGTGCATTGTTACTTTTAAACTAGCAATGCAAATAAAGGTCTAATTTCAATTATGGCATGGAATTTGAAATTTCAATTTTCTAAGTCACCTTAAACAAGGTGTTGTCACACTAGGGGTTGCCCTTTAATATTAAAAGTTAAAATCTAATATATGGAAAAGGAAAAAGAGCCTTTGTCTGCTTTTTCTTATACCACAACCCCTACCACACATCATGCAGAACCACATCTTCCTAACAATGCTGAAAGAAAAGAGAATAGAAATCATTTTTTCATCCAAACGTTCAGTAATGATCCTTCAAGAGACTGAGGCTTCCAGATAGTTTTGCTCAGAGGGTTCTTATTCCTCGCTGGGTTTTAAACCCGCACCTCGGCCTTGTGTACTGGTTATTTTGATTTTTTGGTGAATATATATCCGACGTCCTTCAATTAAAAAAAAATAATGAGAGCTAGTAATGAGAGTACAATAACAATATAACAGAGGTTGATCATTTTAGATTACAGTGACAACTAATAAAAATAGCTCAGTAATAGAGATGATCATCCTGGTTAAATTTTTAAAAGTTAGTTTTTTATCACACTAGAAATTTCTATATCAGCAGCCCAGATACTCAACAAAATGCATCTTAAGAGAAAATTAACATAGGTTTAGTCCGTGCTTCTAACCTTTTCACCCAATGTTTGTATTTCTTTTTATTTGCAAGCAATTGATTGAAATGAACTACCTGATTACTATCTCCAGGTAATAAATATCCCCAAGTTATTTTTCTCTCATACTCAACAAGTGGGCCCGCTTGCTCCTCAGCATTTCCAGCGTCTGTCTCTACCTCCGCATGTTCAGATGCAGATAGTTAATCTCCGATTAGTATACCACTAGAATATATATCATACCTCTACCTTCGCTATCGGCAGATGTTGAGATCTGTAAACCTCTGATCTGGGCTTTATTTCTTTGCCTCAGGTCCGGATCACGGTTTTCTGGAGGAGTTGCATTAGGTTTCTGGTTCTACAGGCACCAACGGCCAGGCAGATAAGGATCAGGGCTTCTTGCGGAATTAATAGATCGAATTAGGACTCTGCAGTTTTAATTAGGTGGACACCAGGCCTGTTATCAACGGGCCATTAGCCCGAACTCACCCGAAAGGATTTGCTCATGACTAATCAGGGTCGGATTCATCCAGAAAGACCTGTCAGCGGCCAGGCAAGGTGGATTCACAAATCTCACGGGTCGGATTCATACTCAGGTCAGTGGCAAAAAAGGTTGGATCAAGGTAGAACGCAAGGCCGGACACAACATTATTCAATAAACGATTAGTTCTAATGCCTTTACTTCGCAGATTTCGACTTTCATTTGGAATAGTGATGACTCATTCTCATCTCCCGTCCATGCAGATCATTCCGCTAATCTTGGCCATCAAATTTGGATTATGTCAATATATTCTCTTTTCTCCTCAAAGCATAGTGTATACCTTGGGGCAATCCAAAAAAGTAGAGGCAACCCTTTAGTTTCCAACCCTGAACAGGGCTCTCGAGAATCATGAGCAGGGATCTATGGGAGGCACAAGAGCTTTGCTATTGGCCAAGAAAAATTCCATCGTGCTCATGCTTTTAGATAGTTAGGCCGACGGTTGAGATGGTCATTACCAGAATTGAGGCTCTTCGTACATTGCATAAGGTGTTCGATATATAGACTCATCGTCTGTTTATCTCAGCAGATCAGGCGGAAATATATAGTACACGAAAGACTGTGTTCTTTGAAATAAAATGGTATTTCTAATGTCGAGTTATTTTTTCTGTAAATTTGGTTATTTCTTTTAAAATTATCAGTTTGCATGCAGACATCAATCTCTTGCTTTCGAACGTTCCCTGCTTGGTATTCATGGCGAAGATGGCTATTAAGCAGGACACAGAACAATAGTATATATAAATGGAACTCTTTAAAAGCCATAGTCATCCTTGATTCTGGCATTCCAACACTGATCCTTGAGCACATCCAGGTATTAAATTCATATGCAATATTCAATTTGTTGTTGTGGGTTTCTATTATTATTGGTTTTCGTGGGATTTTATATGGGTTCAAATCCCATATCAGGTTTTAGCTCTTGTTTGTAAAAGAGCTGATCATGATAGATTTGTGCCAATGCACAAAGACTCTACCTTAGTTTTGATGGCTGTATGTCTAGCAATGCTTATTTTATAGAACTGCCGAGCATAGCATAGCAGTCACATTCTTTGTAAGTTGTGTAATTCCGGCAAGCACATGCCCTGTTCAAACGCTGTAGTTTCAGCAGATAGGGGAGGGTGCCCTTCCTCCACCCACTCCCCTTCAAGGACCCACTTTTTGCCCTTTAATAGCCCACATTTGCCTTCAATAACGCACCTTTTACCCTTTAATAGCCCACTTTTGCCCTTTAATAACCCACCTTAAAAACTATTAGAAATTGATAAAATGCATGGTCTATTGTTGGGCACATATGGACTAATGAAGGTCAAGTGTGAGTATTTGGTGGTCTATTGGAGGGCTTTTAGTGGTCCATTGAAGGGCATTTGATGGTCTATTGAGGCCAAAATAACCATACAATTTTCGTAGCAAGCTTTCAATTTGTTTTGAAAGCTAAACTTTGAAATTTTATCATGGTATATCGAAATAGAAGATTAAAAACAAATAAACCCATCCTAATAAAGTTTTTTTCCCTTAAGAGGGCGGCATGTCTCTTGGGGAGCACAACTTAAGTTTAATAGACCCTAAAGACAGAGAAAAATCATTTTGTAGGTTTTGTCATATTAAAGGCATTCCAATAATTGAGCGGAATCTGCACTGGAGCCATATCAAGAGGAAATAAAAAAGCTCGGTAATATTGGATTGTAGAACATGTAGTTTTCTTTCATAAAAATGAGCCTTTGCTTTTTGTGCCATCATACTCAAGCTTGGATTGTATCATGTGTGCATCCATGGGTCGACGATTTTTTGCCCAAGAAAATTCTGAGGCGGCAGAAGAATATTCGAGGCAAAGAAACTGAGAAGTGTGGATTCCCTTACATAATCAACAGGAGGTTGAAATTTCCAGTAAAATCATGTCACATGGCATGTCTTCTATTCTGTTCCGGCGGAGCTCTATTCTGGCGGAGTTTGGCGACAGGCAGATCCCTTGGATAAGCAAGGATAAGTACGGATTTCTTGGCTTCAAAGTGGAACAGAGGCTGGTTGGTTCACAGATCCAACAGTAAATTATGTAGACTCGCCAAGAAACTTCTCCAACCCTCAAATCCTATAGCAAATCCGATAGCAAGAACTTCACAGCTCTGGCAACAAAAGAGCAAATCCGACAAATCATTTACAGCAATTCCGGCAAGAATCCATACCTGTCTCGGCTACTCTGTTCTCAAACCGGCAAACCCTCTTAAGCAAACCCGACAAACCCTTTAGCAGCAGTTCTAGCGACTCTGTTCTTCAGCTTGTAAATGAAAATAGGGAAATGAAAATGCAAAAGTGGTAAAAGGGGAAGCGGCGCCGCTTCATGAAAAGTGCAGCATATTACGCTTTTTTATTTCGAAGGAATAGAGGCATAATTTCAGCCTCCTGTTGGTTACTCTTAATTTATAAGAGAAGCAGGAAGATCAATTTGAATATCATTCTGCACGAGCCTATCCTTCAATCTCAACTCGCAACCACCAGAAATCCTTCAGCCATCCTCGTCGAAAGGGTTTATCACCTTCAACAGCTGGATGGAGTACGCAGAGATGCATATTTACGAGTTCTAGCTGGAAAACAACTTCAAAAAAAAAATGGCACGACAATAAACTCCGTAAGAAGCTGTTCCATATTGGCGACACAATTCTCCTCTTCAATTTCAGGTATCAGGTCTGCCCAGATAAATTGAAATTTCGTTGGCTGGGTCCTTTCCGGACCATTGCAAATCCACATTCGGGATATCAGCTCCAGGAGTGATGACACACCTATAGCTTTTTGTGACAATGGGTTTCGCTTTCGCTCTTATCATCCTTCATCTCCACCAAAATTCTTCGCATGTTACTCACTTTGGTCCTTATGTAACGACTGTTTCTCCTTCTGCTCCATCATCATCATCATCATCATCATCATCATCATCATCATCATTTGCCATTTCATCTTCACCCCCTCTTTCTCTATTACCTTCCATTGATCATTCTCATGATCCTCCACAAACCACTGTCTAGCGTCACCATATTTCTTTTGTAAATATACCTTTTTCTGTTCTATTTTTTCACTTAAGTTTTTTAAATGAAGTTTTTCTCATAGTTTGTTTCACGGGTTGTATCACGACATTTTTTCACGATTTTTCTCTCATCCCTTCACGCACATTTTTCCTCACCACATTTTTTACGCTCTACGAAAATTTCCATGGTTTTGCTTCCCACCCACTTTCACGATTTCACACAGGAATTTTTCACGATTTTCTTCACGACTTTACCACGATTTCATTCACGACTTCTTTCACGATTTTATTCACGATTTTCATCACGATTTTGTCCACGTTTTGTCACACACATTGATTTTCATATTCACCACGATTTCCTTCATGATTTTCTTCATGAATTTCATCACAATTTTGTCCATGGATCACTGCAACGATATTTATCACGGATGCGTTTCACGATTTTCAAAATAGATTTCTTTATGACAATTTTAACGATTTTGCTTACGGCTTTTTCATCTTCTATGACTTTTTGCTGACGCCAGCCACCTCTGTCACCTCACCCTTTCCTTTCCCGCCACAAATCAATTTCCCATCACTTTTTCCACCTCAACACCTCATTACTTCTCATCATAATTTCTGCTGACGTGTCACCAGCTGTTTTTGCCACCTCAGCTCTCGCACGGACAGGCACCCATCATCAATGCGACCCTTCACTTCACATAAATGCAACCCTTAGGATTTTCACCGCACTTCTGATATGAATATGGTAGCTCGGGGGTGTGGTCTCAGCATAGGTGTGTAAGTTTGGCAAAGTAATGGCAAGGCAAGGCAATTAAATGACAAAGAAATGGCAAAAGCAAAGCTTATAATAGTTATGTTATTATAAGGCTA
>JAANSK020268570.1:0-11813 GCA_011763485.2 Isoetes engelmannii
GGGCAGTTCTCCTTCCTCCTCACTCGATTTGTAACATTACCATTCTTTTAATATATTGATGACACAGTTCTTCAAAACAAAAAAATATGAACCTTTTGGCACAAAACCTTGGAAAAATACAGGCCGAAGTAGATCACAGGGCCAGTTTGATTTGCAACGGCACCCAAAGTTTTTGAGGATTCTACTATTCCCAAAACGGGCTCGATTATTGACCTGCTAGACTTCACAATAGAAGTCGAAAGACAATTCCCATATGATTTCTAATTTTTTCTTGGCCACATGATAAAAAAATGAGAGATCTAACGATGATGATTATGCCATCAAATTTTTGATGATGTGGCGGACAAGTGGACAACCTAGAATTGCAGGAATCGTTGTAGGAGGGGTTAGGAAAACCTGCTAACTAGTGCCTTATACAAATCTTTTCTTGCTAACTAGTGCCTTATAGAAATCTTTTCCTACAATGTATGATTGTACTGTATTTGTAATGAAATACCCTATGATTTGCAATGGATGTTGATTTCGTCGATATGTGGACTCGAACCCCCACAAAAGTAGAATCAAGAGTCCACTAACCAACATTCCTGTTATCTTTACATGCATTAGAAGGGAGACATTTTCCTGCCCTTTTTTGGTGATCCCACTCCTCCTATATATTAGTGGCATATGACCATGGTCTATCCAACCGTATTCCCCCCCCCCCCCCGCGGGACCCTCCAATCATTTTTATGCTTATTTCGCACTCGTCGCTCCTAACACCCCATGCGGCCGTCAGATTCACCCATCCTACGGCTCCCACATGGCCAGTACGCGACCAATGCGAATACTGTTAGAAATGATTGGTATGCTTATTCGCACTCGTCCCGCCTAACACCCCATGCGGCCGTCGGATTCACCCATCCTACGACTCCCACATGGCCAATGCGCGACCAGTGCGTGTTAGAAATGATTTGTTGTACTGTATTTGTAATGAAATACCCTATGATTTGCAATGGATGTCGATTTCGTCGATATGTGGACTCGAACCCCCACAAAAGTAGAATCAAACCTTTTCAGAGAGTCCAATAACCAACACTCCTGTTGCCTTTACATGCATCAGAAGGGAGACATTTTCCTACCCTTTTTTTAGTGATCCTACTCCTCCTATATATTAGTGGCATATGACCATGGTCTATCCAACCGTATTTGTTCCCCCCCGGACCCCCCAATCATTTTTATGCTTATTCTTATAGCAAATAAAACATCTTTATCAAAATTTGAATATTCATCCTCTAAACTAAGTAAGGCAACACCACAATAGAATTTGTAACATACATCATTCCTTATCACTCCAATTCAATCACCTTAACCTCTGAACTTCTTTCAAGAAAGCTACTACTTATTACACGTGTAGTTAAGACATGCTACAACAACCCCTTTCACATTGTTTGATGATATCAAAGCTTCAAATTAATTTACTTTATGCGGTAGATAATGGTTATTTGATATTTTATGCATGAGGTTAGGAAGTCTACTAGGCCCATCCCAGTCTACTGGGATTCAACGCCAGAAGTAATATGTTTGTGGTACATTTTAAATAAGACTGCAAAAACCTTTGGGATGTCTTTTATGGATAGTTAACTTTGTTCATGGATCGGTCCAACAAGCTTCTGTACAAGCCATCAAAGGTGAAATAAATGTCTGCAACGACTGTTAGTAAGCAACACTAACGGATGTCCATGTTGTCAAACTAGCTTTGAGCATTACATATGCCAACAAATTGCTTTGTAGATCGAAGCATGGCTTTAGTAAAGGAACAAATAATTCAAGTTTGTCCTAATCAAATGCTAAAACAAATCCAATCCTAAAACTACCCAAGCCTCTTGTCTACTCAATCTTAACAAAGTCCCAAGGTGTCTTGGAACTTGCCAAACACCATTCCATGATCATTTTGAAATCCAAATCCTGTATACAACCAACGATAAGAAAAAAGCAAAACGATTAGAATTAGAAAAATATAATAATCCAACAAATGACAAGCTGCCTACCCAAGCCGCTAACCTAATCAAGTGCAAAACCGAATCTAAGCCTAAACATACCCAAGCCTCTAACTAATCAAATGCAAAACTGAATCTAAGCCTAAAACTACTCAAGCCTCCAATCCTAAAACTGCCCAAGCCTCATGTTGCACCTTTTTGCAAGTTTTGGTTACTTTTGTTAGAAATAGAGTGGTGAGTATCTAGCTGGCAAGCTAGTCTTGATCGAGAAATGTGCCAATTGTGCTTGAAAAATTTCCCTAACCAAGGGTGGAATCACACCACCGGACGACCAAAAACTGCTCTTCTTGCTTCTTGTCCAGGGGATTTTGATGCGCAGAAAGCCTTATCACATTAGAGCCTGCCAGAATCACAGAAGCCGGACAAGATTTCTTTTGTCGGACAGACTTCTTCCCCCAGACAAGATTTCTTCTACCGGGCAAGATTTCTTCCCCCAGACAAGATTTCTTCTGCCGGACATGTTTAAGGCACCATAGCGTGATATAAAGCACACAAACAACTCCGACATGGCATTTTCCTCTTGGGCCACGTCTGTTCTGATTTCTTCTCCTTCCGGTAGTGTGATTCCACCCCAAGGTTGCTATGCGTCAAAAATTGGCTGAGGTGGCATGCCACGTAGTCATCTCCCATAGGAAGGGCCTTATAGTTCTAAGCATCGATTAATTAAGATATTCCACGTTGGCACTGACGTTTCAGATGCTTTCCACGGCTGAATGCCTTCCGATTATCCTTTACGGACAGATCTGCTCTTCCTTTCTCGTTGCGCAGCTGTTGGGTTATGGCGGGTCGGCCCCTCTCCCAAGGTAGTACTACCTAGTGCGTTTCCGATTTATTTTACAAACTTAGAAACCCTTCTTCGATGCGCTTATTTAGCTAGAATTTGAGTTAGGTCATCCGCATTTGCACGTCCAGACAGCTCCAAATTTCCAACGCATCTGCTAGATCGGATCGCACACTTGTTTAATTGTGTTGTAAATATACATCTGCTGATGCAAGAACTTCAACATGGATATTTAGCGTGATGTGATTGACTTGTTATTTCGCGCATTTAATCGGGGCGTGTAAGTTAGAATTGCGCTACTGCAGTGATCAGTGGTCTATTTTAGCATGCTGGATCTCATGGGTGTCGGGCTTTTTCTGAAGCATATGTCGTCTGCCAACAGAAGAACAGAAAGTCCTGGAGCTGACGCAGCTTGCTGGCCTTGAAATTCGGGAGGACATCTTCATAATTGTAAGTAGGCTTGGTTTTTGTTCTCGTATAAGTTTACATCCACACAAAGAGCAACGGAATTTATGAATCTAGAAACTTGAAAGGAGAGATCTAATTGCTTAAAACTATCTAATCTTTGATTCAATGTGATAGTTAAGGTGTTGTAAGATGACTCATTAGGTCTCAAAGTGCAGTTATGGGAGCTAATGCAGCTGGATGCACCTCCAATGCTCGTATTACAGTTATTACGTCAAATGGCTGGCATTTCATCTGAGGATGTCCCATCCTCTTCGGCATCTTTCAAGTTTCAGGATGGCGGAAGGACTTTACCTGGCCGCTCGAATTAAGTAGCATATAGAATAAGCTAGAATAGGATTAAAAACTTAGGTCACAATGGCAGGTGCAGCGTCGGCAATTTATCTGTTAGATATGAAAGGTAGGGTTTTGGTATGGCGAGATTATAGAGGAGATGTATCTGCAGCACAGGCTGAACGTTTTTTTGCGAAGTTGATGGACGGGGAGGTAAGTTATCCAATGGTGATTTTGGCATCTGTTTTCCAATGTTGAATGGCAATAGTGGTTGATTATGGCATTGCTTACTTGCAGACAGATCCTGCTTCACAGGACCCAGTCGTGTTTGATGATGGGGTGACTTACCTTTTTATTCAGCACAATAATGTGTATGTAATGACAGCTTCGAGGCAGAATTGCAATGCTGCCAGCCTCCTCCTTTTCTTGCATCGTGTTGTTGAAGTAAGCTTGCAATATCATGCATGGTTATATTCTTGAAAAGGCTTGTCCTCATATATGGAGGATTATAGGTTTTCAAACACTATTTTGATGAGCTTGAAGAAGAATCGATAAGGGACAATTTTGTCGTTGTTGTAAGTAATACAGCAAATCTGATTGCATCTTTAACTTTTGTTATAGTTCCTTCTTATTAGGTCTTGTTGTGACTAAGCCCTCAATGTGCAGTATGAGCTCCTTGATGAAATGATGGATTTTGGCTATCCCCAATATACGGAGGCAAAGATTCTTAGTGAATTCATAAAGACAGATGCTTATCGGATGGAGGTTACCACACGTCCACCAATGGCCGTTACTAATGCAGTGTCCTGGCGTAGCGAGGGGATTCGGT
Source organism: Isoetes engelmannii (assembly GCA_011763485.2). Classification (NCBI taxonomy): domain Eukaryota; kingdom Viridiplantae; phylum Streptophyta; class Lycopodiopsida; order Isoetales; family Isoetaceae; genus Isoetes; species Isoetes engelmannii. The sequence goes on from JAANSK020268570.1 coordinate 4,385, forward strand.
ATAAAAAGAACGAGGTTTGTTATTTGATTCTCGCAAGTTGTTGTACTGTTTTTAATTTACATCTGTCATTTTATTTCTGGCTGCAGGTCTTTTTGGATGTTGTTGAGAGTGTCAATATTCTCGTCAATAGCAATGGTCAGCTTGTGCGCTCGGATGTTGTTGGTGCATTGAAGATGCGAACTTATCTAAGGTGCATCTGTCAAAAGGTATAAGTTGGTTGAACTATGTACTGATGTTGTTTTTATCATGGTTAGTGGTATGCCAGAGTGCAAGCTGGGCCTTAATGACAGAGTACTATTAGAAGCTCAAGGGCGGGCTACAAAAGGAAAAGCAATTGATCTTGATGACATAAAGTTTCACCAGTAAGGAGCATTTGAAAACTTTCTTTATATTATCTTACAACTTGATTATCTACATCGTTCTGATATTCTAACGTTGGGCTAACAGGTGTGTCCGCCTTGCTCGCTTTGAGAATGATCGTACAATATCTTTTATTCCTCCCGACGGAGCCTTTGATTTAATGACATACCGTCTAAGTACACAAGTATGGTCAAAAAGAATAATAGATGCTGCTATAGCAATTGTGATTCTTTTCAGCTTAAAAAAATGACATGGTGAAAGATGACATGATCTGAACTTTTCTCTTCCAGGTAAAGCCATTGATATGGGTTGAGGCACAAATAGAGAGGCATTCTAGAAGTCGTGTAGAATATGCTGTCAAAGCTCGTAGTCAGTTCAAGGAGCGGAGGTACCTATAGAAGTGAATGACAAATAGATTTCTTGTCACTAAGTTTCTGGAATTTTTTTTGTACAGTACGGCAACAAATGTCGAAATTGATTTGCCTTTGCCTGCTGATGCAACAACGCCTACAGTGCGCACATCCATGGGTTCTTCTGCATATGCACCGGAGAAAGAAGCCTTAGTTTGGAAGATAAAATCATTTCCTGGTGGCAAGGCATGGCTTTGCTATAAAATATTTTTTGTTGCTGCCACTTTTGTGTCTTTGAACTTCCTTCCTGGTATCAACGAGTTGTAAAATTGGAAATATTTATATTGCAGGAGTACATGTTGAGAGCTCAATTTAGTCTCCCTAGTGTGACTGCAGAAGAAACTGCACCTGAAAAGCATCCTCCGATTCGAGTGAGATTTGAGATACCATATTTTACAGTCTCTGGCATCCAGGTAAATTCTATTGCCTCTTTGTGTTTGGAAATTCATTGTAGCATACTAGGGTTGCAGAGCATTGCATTAATTTGGATGAAGTAAGCATGTCTAGAAGACAGAATATGCTACATGGAATTTGGCTGGGACATTGGTCATACAGTTTTGGGTGGGGGACAGGTGTTATACAAGCATGGTTTGGAATCAAAGAATAGTGTGGTGTTGCATAAACTCTCTAGTGTGGTTTTACCTCTCCTTGTTTCTGTAGTTTTCCTATTCCGTTTGCAGGTTCGGTACTTGAAGATAATCGAAAAAAGTGGATATCAGGCTTTGCCATGGGTTCGTTACATAACTACAGCTGGAGAATATGAATTAAGAATGCTTCATTAATGGGTGAAAGCTTCTTCATCAAAGATGAGAAACAGGGGCATGTTGTTGCCGGAGTTTCTGGAACCAGCAATTGAAAAATAGAGGATGCCTGGAATGCGCATACCATCTTTGTTGTAGGTGGTTCATGTACCTATCTTTCTTGTTGGTGGTCAAGAAGCATGCTCGTTTTGAAAGGCAATGTTTTTTCTGAAACATCAAGTATTCTTTATCAATGGCTTAAGATATGTAATAATGTACAGCAATGCCTGGCTATCTAGATATCATTGATGGCTTGATTATTTTCTGCAAATGGATATTTTTAGTCGAAGATGAGAATTTTGGTAATATGAAGTTGAATGTATGTTACAAATGGAATCGGCTCAGCCCGATTTCAAACCAGCTTGCGATTTCGGCATGGGGCAGTTGGTCAGCACCTTCCTTGTTTCTGATTTTTGAGTTTCAGTCTCTATTAGTTTTCTGTTGCGGTCACGTCTAACGGCGCTCCCCCTTGCTGCCAGTTGCCAGCTGGCCCTGCCACGGCCAGAAAGTCCTCCCATTTTCCCTTCCACAACGTCGAGCAAAGAACTATGGCGCATGGCGGATGAGCTATGGCGATTGCCTTTTGATTAGATAGCTCCAGGCCTTACCATGCACCAACATTTCTAGCAGACCAGCATTTCGTTTGCAGTTCTTGCATTTCTTGTAGACCAACATTTTAGAGTTATGTCAGAACAGAGTTTTTTGGGGCATATGAGCGGATGAGCTATGGCAGAACAAAGTCTTTTGGCGTTTTCTAGTCAAACTATTTGCATCAGATCACTAACTCCTCAAAATGTACATGGCCGTTAGTCATAGCTGGCCTGCCTATATCAGGTCATGAGATGATGAAAACGGGTTGTTGGATGCCAGGTAAAATGATGCTGCAAATCTGTTACAGATGATTCTGACCTTTTGCAAGATGAGATAGCATAGCAGATATGATTCCAGCTTTCATACAAGGTTCAGTTGTGTATAATTACAATTTTAGGGCTATAGACACCTTTGTTTGATACCGGAGTTGGCTTTGAGTTGCATTTGGTGTGCGAGCTATCTTCATCTACGGCGAGCTACGGTGTTGCATCTTCATCCGGATATGGAGCAACAGACTGGAGTAGGTCACGCAAAGAATGCAGAACTAGTTTTCATTCTTGGATAGAATGGTTGCCACATGGCAACCTTTGATTTGACAATAAACAAGAATAGAGACCCACTTTGCTTGACGTAGTGTTAATATAGCCCCCTTTATGTTACAAATAGAATCGGCTCAGCTCAATTCCAAACCAGCTTGCGACTTCGGCATGGAGGCAGTTGGTAAGCACCTTCCATGTTTTTGATTTCTGTATTATAGTCTCTGTTAGTTTTAGAACACCATGCATTTGAGAAGAGAGGCTAGACTTAAGGTTAGAGTATACAAATTAGTACAACAGAGTGTGATGTTGCAGAGCAGTGGCTGTAGGCCTTGCAAGGACAACTAAGGCAATCCAGTTTTCCATTCCCTAGATGCTGAGGGGCGTCTATCAGAGTCTAGCAGGTCTGGAAAGATTTGGTTGATTGGGTGTACTGGATGGATGCCAGATGTGAAATGGGTAGAGCCTGTAGAGTCCAGAAGAGATGTTGTGGTTGATGGACTGAGGACTGCAGAGGCCAGAATTCATACTGCTGGTGAATGCTGCAATGGGAAGGAGCAAGCAAAAGTTGTGTCGACTGTTGCTGTATTTGAAGATAGGGTTGGAGCTATTGTTCTTGATGGAAGTGTGGCTCCAGTGAGAAAGGGAGGTACGAAGAGAGGTGGAGGTAAAAGGCGCGGAGGCTCCTGTGGATGCCTTGATGCTAGAAGAGGATGTGAATTTTCCTTCCTCTGTTAGTCAGAGTGTGAGGGACGTGGGTATGGACGAGGAAGGCTCGTCTTTGAAGATGAAGACGAATAGGGGTGGAGCAAGGAAGCGAGGGAGGGGTAGAGGTAGAAAGCCCCTTACGTTCATGGAGAAGCATTTGGGAACAAATATAGGTGGTGGCATAGGTGAGGAAGATGTGGGCTTGCCTTCACTTTTGGATGCTTTCTTGACGATAGTCTTTGGAGAATGTGATGTGCTCCTGGCGCTGTATGAGAGAATGATAGTGTTCCTTAAGGAAAATTGCAAGGCGGGCGTTGTGGTTCTAGAGAGGGGCTCATCGCTTGATCATTTGCACATACAAGCAGTAATGCGTTCTGATGCAAAGACGCCCGTCAGTTTGAATGTGAGGATAAAAAATTTCTTGGGATGGAATAACTGTAAGCTTGTTGGAGCCATGATCCTATGCAAAGCCTTGTGAGGTAGTAAATTGGATTGCTTTGAGGGGATTGTCGGATATTGCCTCAAAGATATAACAAAGTTGCATTTCAGAGCTCATATTCACAATGTGACTTCCGAGCAGATTAGCATAGGCATGGAGCTGTATGCTTTTTATGGTGCTGGAGAGGTGAAGTACCTGATGGTTCTTGACAGCGCAATATCATGGGAAAGACATTGCATTTTATTTCTTATCACGGGGACAAGTTCCGGGGTGTTTCTCCTCTCCACACGATTAAGTGATCAAGTGCATGTTGCAGATCGGGAACTTCAGGTTGGCCTCTTCATGGGTATTGTCGAACAATTCTGCATATATGTCATTGGAAAGAGTGCAGGCGGCGTGGAGAATTATGATGTCCCCACATACTTGTACATACAAGGATGTGAGAATGGTCGTGTTTGGATCCTAGCCAAGTGTGGTCCCTATTGAACGAGTGGGGAAGAGAAGGAAGAGGTTTGGATGCCACGGGTGTGTTTGAGGATGGAGAGTGGAGAGGGGAAGTAGTGGCGACGAATTTATATACGCCAGGAGTGGTGTGCAGATGCCGTCACAGACCGAGAGATTGTAGTGATTCGCGACAGCTCCAAGGAGGTTAAGTCTATGGATCAGTCCGTTGTTGAGTCTTGTGAGAAGGAGCGAGAGTTTAGTTTTGTGCACATGTTGAAGGATGCGGAGGATGCTGTAAAGAATGTGTGTTGTGCTGTGCAGAACCTTCGAATGGCACTTGCAAATGTTCTGAATAAGATCGAGAGTGCTATACAGGTTGTAGAAAGATGTGGGGCAGATACGGTCGTGTTTGAGAGGGGGAGCTCTGCTCGCACTTCAATCTGTCCAAAGCTCTTCTGATCAAGGAATTGCGAGAGTTAGAGTTGCTAAGGTGCCGCCATGACTCTGGTGGCACAACTTGTAGCAAGAGGAGGGGTGCTATATATTCTGCACATGTGAATGTCAATATGTTCTGTGTTTGAGTTAGTGGATTTACGTGAGAGTGATCTCCTTGTATGAACGTGTGTTTTGTGAAGGTTATGTGAATAAATAATGTGAATAAGAGGCTTTCTACTATAGAGCTGTTTTGCACCTTCGAATGAATGTGTAGAATTTTGGTTCAAAAAATTCGTATGCGTTGATCTGGAAGAATGCGTGGAATATTTCTCGCATCGGTGGCTCCATATGAAACTTCAAAACAACGCCATAAAGTATTCAAATAATGTTTAACAAATGCGTATATGAACCTCTATTTGCATACTTTATGGCGTTGTTTTGAAGTTTCATATGGAGCCAGCGATGCGAGGAATATTCCACACATTCTTCCAGATCAACGCACACGAATTTTTTGAACCGAAATTCTACACATTCATTCAACGGTGCAGAACAGCTCTATGGTAGAAAGCCTCTTTTTCACATTATTTATTCACATAATCTTCACAAAACACAGGTTCACACAAGGAGATCACTCTCACGTAAATCCACTAACTCAAACACAAAACATATTGACATTCACATGTGCAGAACATATTCATGGCGCCCTTCTCTTGTTATGAGTTGCGCCACTAGAGTCATAGCGGCGCCTCAGTAACTCCAACTCTCGTAATTCCTTGATTAGAAGAGCCCTGGACTGATTGAGGTGCGAGCGGAGCATCCCCCTCTCAAACACGACCGTATCCGCCACACATCTTTCCTACAACCTGCATAGCACTCTCGATCTCATCTAGAACATTTGCAAGCGCCATTCGAGGGTTCTGCACAGCACAACACACATTCTTTACAACATCCTCGACGTCCTTCAACATCTGCACAAAATCAAACTCTTGCTCATTCTCGCAAGACTCAACAACAGACTGGTCCATAGACTCAACCTTTTGGGAGCTATCACTAATCATCACAATCTCTTGGTCGCCTTCGTAAACCACCCTGATGCCATTCTCCGCTGCAAGAACAACAACAAATAATTAGATACTTGTACATGAACATCGTCACAACAAACAGTCAGAACATTACATCACGCAATGTCAAACTCATCATCATGGATGTCAAGGGGGATGAACTCGGCATAGGGATCATCAGCTTGCTGTGAGGGCATCTGCACACCACTCCTAGCGTATATAAATTCATCGCCACTACTTCCCTCTCAATACTTTCCTCTCTGTCCTCAAACACACCAGTGGCATCCCAAAACCTCTTCCTTCTCTTTCCCACTCGTTCAATTGGGACCACACTTGGCTGGGATCCAAACATATTCATTTTTACATCCTTGTACGTACAAGTATGTGGGGTCAACATAATTCTCCACATCGCCTGCACTCTTCCCAATGACACATATACAGAATTGTTTGGCAATACCCAAGTTCCCGGTCTGCAACATGCACTTAATCGTGTGGAGGAGAGAAAAACCATGAAACTTGCCCCTGTGATAAGAAACAAAGTGCAATGCCTTTTCCATGATATTGTGGTTGTCAAGAACCATCAGGTTCTTCACCTCTCCAACACCATAAAGAACATACAGCTCCTTGCTTATGCTAATCTGCTTGGAAGTCACATGTGAACATGAGCTCTGAAATGCACTTCCTATATCTTTGAGGCAATACCCGACAATCCCTTCAAGCAATGCAATTTACTACCTCGTAGGGCTTTGCATAGGATCGTGGCTATAATAGGCTTGCAGTTATTCCACCCCAAGAATTTTTTTATCCTCACATTCAAACTGGGGTGCGCCTTTGCATCAGAACGCATCACTGCTTGTATGTGCAAATGATCAAGACATGAGCCCCTCTCTAGAGCCACAACGCTCGCCTTGTAATTTTCCTTCAGGAACACTATCATCCTCTCATACAACGCCAGGGGCACATCACATCCTCTGAAGACCATCGTCATGGAAGCATCCAAAAGTGAAGGCAAGTCCACGGCTTCCTTACCCGTGCCACCACCTATATCTGTTTTCAAATGCTCCTCCATGAATGTAAGGGGCCTCCTACCTCTACCCCTCCCTCGCTTCCTTGCTCCACCTCTATTCATCTTCGTCTTCAGAGACATGCCTTCCTCGTCCATACCCACGTCTCTCACATTCTGACTAATAGAGGAAGGAAAATTCACATCCTCTCTTCTAGCATCAGGGCGTCCACAGGAGCCTCCGCGCCCTCTACCTCCACCTCTCTTCGCACATCCCTTTCTCACTAGAGCTACACTTCCATCAGGAACAATATATAGCTCTGATCCTATCTTCAAATACAGTAGCAGCTTGCACAACTTTTGCTTGCTCCTTCCCATTGCAACACTCACCAGCAGTATGAATTTAGCATCTGCGGTCCTCAGTCCATCAACCACAACATCTCTTATGGACTCTATACCACATCTGGCATCCATCCAGTACACCTGATCAACCGGATCTCTTCAGACTTGCTCGACTACGGTAGATGCTCCTCAGCATCCAAGGCACGGGGGGTCCACCTACCTGTATGTGCATATGCCACCTGCAAGATTAAAGTTCAAAGAAAACCCCCTACATACGGCCTCATGTCATTGAAAAACCCC
>JAANSK020268581.1:0-11813 GCA_011763485.2 Isoetes engelmannii
GGGCAGCAGGCCCATGAAAACAATCCACAGCAATCCCTGGCTTCCAAGTCGGGTCCAAAACCATGCCCATGGAAACGTACTCTTATACAAAGCAGTCGTCATTTCCCTCAGCGCCATAGCCTTAGCTTCTCATCTGCATGCCGCAGCCCTAAGAAACGACTCCGTAAAACAAGGTGCCAGTGCCAACAAAAACGGCAAACCTGGCGGCGCTGCCAGATTGCCACCAGAAACCCTGACCCCAAAATTACCTGAAAAAAAAAGGTTCTGAAATCGTCGGAAATTCCCAGGTCCTTAAGGTTACGATGTGTACAATTTATGAAGCATAGCACATGTGATGTGCTTGCTTGTGTTGTACTTAGATTCAAGTCGATTATGAGCAAACCTCGTATTAATCAATAGCCACTTTCACATCTTGCATCTTTCATTTTTGTAATTGAATGTAATCTATTTAAATCTGAACGCTGTAATTCAGGAGTCAATCTCTTAGAAATCATCGAGTTGGGGACCATTGTCTACATATCATAGTATGACATGGAAAATGGGATTTGACCGCACCTTGTTTTTGGACGGATGGTCCAGAGTGATGGAGAGGGAATATTGGATGCAATATTCCATCCATCAATGGCTAGGAATGAACGATACCAATAACGACCATTCTAAATACATTTATAGGTTAGATCAGGTAATTAATAATATTCAAATATTAGTACGAGTGATAAAGCTGCCCCCAAAGATGAAACTTATGCAAACGTATGGGTCTGGAAGTTGTTTGTTATGGGGTTTTTGATAGGGATAATGTTAAGGGGCTGGCTATTTCGCGGGATAAGGGCCTGGCGAGCCCGTAGGGCGAGCCAGGTCCGCACCCCACGAAATAGCCTGTCCCTTCCTTAGTGTTACAACCTGGCCATTGATGACCAGGATATTCCTCCAGATATGCCCTCTAGTGGAATCCTGGCCATCTGCACAAAGTCAACCCCAACCCAAATCCTATTTTCCACGTAGGACTAAGATTTGGGGCAATGGTGCAAGGGTCAACCATGCAGTCAACCTATCCAACACGTGTGCATAGAATCGGGGACACGGGAGCACGCCATCTGTCATCTACATGCAGCCTGCAAAACACTGTAAACGGAAGAGAACATAGGAGCCGGGGGATTCGAACCCCCTCCGCTGTGCGGAAACCAGAGAGGCTCCTCCATTCCTGTTTGTCTCTCAAGTAAATCATGATAACTAGAATAAGCAAGAATATAACAAGTTCAACCTGATCAACTAAGTAAACATCAACATCTTAGCTATTGGAAAAAATGCACGGAGGGCCTGAAACATCTATCCAGCACAGTTCTAAATGCTGCAACGAACTTCAAATGCACAGAATTATTGGGCCACCATCTAAATTTTCAAATCCCATCCTTTGCATGGCACCTGCCATGCCTTCCAAGATGTCAAATCTCCCAACTTCTCTTCCACTTCCAGGGACTCGTCCAGTATGCCTTCCTCTGGCACTCGCACTTACTTCTTCTAAGAAACCTCCTTCACAAAGAGGGCAAATCAAAGCAGGGCCATCTCTTCTGTGCTTCAAACCTTTCTTCTCATCTCCTTCTTTTCTGTTCACCCACCGACCCTACACTGCTGTGTGTTCTAACCCTATTCCACATTTTAATCTTCGTTTTTTTTACCTTTTGGATCTGCTTCCTTGCCGACTCTGCTCCATCGAGCCCGCCTCCATAATCCTCCTCTGCGGCTCTGTTGCAGGACCATCATCAGATCAACAAGACATGTTTTCAATACAAACGCAAAATCTTCAAATGACAACACAGCCGAAGACATGGAGAAAACAATCTCTTTGCCTTCAGCTTTGAGAGGGATCGCTATACTAATTGCGATCATTGAAGCCCAAGCCAAGAAGCACCTCAACATCAGAATCCGGTCAACTAAGAAACTCCTGAACGCACCGCAAACTCCTGAAGCCATACACTGCAAACCGCAACAAGCATATAAGCCACGAAACTCCTGAACGCCGGAATCCATCGGAGCTCCTCCACCATAGCCGGCCCGCCATGCCTTGCCCTGCACGCCATGCCCAGGTTTAAATAGAAATTTTCACTTATTATAGAAACCCCAAATAAAACAATTCCAAACCATTGCAACTTAAAAATCCCATTTTCCACGTCATCAAACTACGGATTTTCATACGAATACATGCCTTCCACCATTACAAACCTTACGTTATACCAGGCATTTTCATTCTCGTGGGAACCTTAACATTAACCTACGAAAAAATAGAGGGAGAGGAAATTATGCCCCTGCCACGTAGGCACAGGCCTAGCCACGTAGGCACAGGCACAGGCCACATAGGCACAGGCCTAGCCATGTAGGCACAGGCACAGGCCACGCCTATTACAGGTTTAAAAATGTCTTGTAATCTGCCGTAATTTCCTCTCCCCTATTTTTTCGGATTGGAAACCCTTGTGTATTTGGGAGCAAAAGTAGGTCATTTTTGTAGTGTTTGGTTGTATTTCGGTTGGATGGGCGGCGATTTGCTTGGATGGTTATTTTGGGAAGCATAAGCGATGGTTAGCCAGGTTGTGACAGGTGGATGGAAGGAGATTTAATTCAATTAGTTCTTATCCTCTTTGCGTGTGTCTTTTTTTTTGCTTGTGGTCTGCACCTTGCATTCGGGAAAAAGCCCGCTTGTTATCGGCTTCCTAAGCCAGTTGACTGGCCATGGTAGTCCCTGTGATGGCGTTGCCTCTCAATCTTGCTTTCTCTCTCCTTTGTGTTATGACTCTTGTTTCAATTATTGCTCTTATGCGGGAAACCGCATCATAAATATGCTTTCTATAGCATCACTGATGAGCATATTGTGGAGGGAAAGCAACTTTATGCTATGTGTGGCGCTGGGGACCTGAAGAAGAATGTTGTTCTTGATCACAGGAACTTGATTTCTAGAGTAATCCACTTCAAGAATTATAAGGTAAGTTGTAGGTTGAATCCTGACTTAATTTCCATTGTCACAAGAATAATTAGGACCTATATCTTTTCCTTCTCCACTGCTTGGATTATTGTGAGCACTTTTTCTTAAATCCAAAAGACCCATGTTTATGGCGCATGAAGAGTTGCTCGTAAGCCCCACACTGCTTCTGCTAGGGATGTGGCCTGTGTTATTTATGGCTCAGGTGAGTGGATCAAACCGATTGACAGGATTGGGAAGAGAAGACGCGGGTACTGGGATGATGTCCACACGACAAATTTATCATTTTGAACATGAGGACCTTGCTGACATGTTTAGGCCAAATGATCCTGTGCCTATGCCTGTGGGCACGGATTATGTACCCCTTAATGCGGATGACTATACACTTAATGTTGCCTAGTTTTATTTAAAATATTGATGTTTTGCGGTGAAGTGATGGCACCATCACACTTCTATTATTTTTATTCGATAGTGAGTTCTTGTTTGAGATGATGTTCATTTTCTGGAGGAGTCGATTACATGTGGTAGAATAGAATGAATGGACCGTCTAGAACTTGCAGGTTGTAAAACTTAAAATGCTAGATGCATTGGGGAGCAGGAGCACAAGTAAAGTTACCAAGTATGATTTCAATCTTTTGGCTATGTGGAAATGCTTATGTTCGATTTTCAAGCCCATGGGATTCACCTATATCCATTTTGGATATGACATCCGCGTTCCTGGCACTAACCTGACTAGCAAAATTTAATAGATAATTTACTCAAAAATTATCATGCGATTTTTATCTGACTAGCTTCAACAAGGATGATTCGTTTATAACAAAAGGATCTTGGTAAATCTCCAGAATCATGCTGCCTACAAAGAAGAATAAAGAATTAGGGATTATTCACCATCAAAGATACGAAAAGAACATCGGGAAAGTTGCATCATTTCCTAGAAACGTCTATGCATATTAATGCATTTGCAAGATGTTTTCTAAAATGTTGCAGACGGCCCTTGCTCATACTTGGGTCCTTTTCAAATGCTTGTCACATTCAAAGAACTCACTGCTGCAAAACGAAATTGGTTGGGGAGGTTGCACACTGACATAGCTTAACAATGATTTGAGATGCATAGTCTTTTACCTACACGAGCCTATGATATATGCTGATATGATCTGCAAGAGCCTATTTCTGTGTACATGGAGAGTATGATGTTGCATGGTTTCTTCTACCATGTCCTTGTTTTCTTTCTCTATATGCAAGCCTGCACACTGTAAAATATAAGTCTAAAAGAATCTAAAAGCATTATTGAAATATGCTACATCTCAATCGGATTTAAATATGCTATTCATAACTTACAGAGCAGAAACATGACAAGATGAGCACAGCTAGATATTGTCTTCTCTGCAAAGAGGGAAGAGAGAGTTCAAGGAATGAATGCTTCGATATCAAAAATATCATGCTCGAGCTATCATTTTCTTTCTCAATGTCTACATCTAGCTTAAGGGGATTAAAGTTGAAGAATAAAGAGAAAAAAAATTTACTGCTGCTTGGTTTTTAAGGGAAGCCCACAAAGAGCCTCCAAACAAATCTAGAGCATCATGAGCGGTGCTACAAAGAGCTTGGCGCTCTAATTTCTGATACAAAATATTTGCTTCCTAATGTCTGTGTCAATATTCGAAATCCCTGCCATAAAATCGGCCCATCAACAAAAGACCTAACTCAGAAATAACTGTGCCACAAATCCTTAATTCTGATATCCCTAACTTGAGAGAAGCCCTATCTCGAATTTGTACAATTGTGATAACGGGGGAGGTTATCACCTCGTGAATGTCAACTAATTTTGGGCTATTCCCATTTAACTTATGTTAAAAAAAATCAAACATGAGCTAATCCCTTTTTACAATGCCCATAGGGAATTATGACTTGAGCAATTCCCCCTTCTCACAAGATAAACAAGAATTATATGTGGGCGATTGTACCTCTTAAAAATGCAAAATCTATCCTTAATTCTTACCCTACTCATTGCCACTACCCAGCAACTTGCTGAGTCTCCGGTGTATGTAGCTGAGCTGCAGAAGTCCCTCATTGTCAATGATCCTATTGGTACTGTGACTAAGGCGATCTATAATGAACTTCAAGCCAAGCATTACGCTCTGAACAACAACGCCAAACCAAAGATTCATGCTCTTCAGGCGGATCTAGACCATGAGCGGAAGATGGATGAGGATTACGAAAGCTTCAATTTCGAATTGAATTTGAAGTATAAGAACTTAATCTCCTTCATGGAGACCATGCCTCAACTTCTTCCCTCAGCTGCCAATTACAAAATGCATACCGCTCTTAGGCAACTAGAATCTTGGAGCACATGGATTCAATTGGGTGGACATATCGAAAATCCTGTCTCCACCACTTCCTTGGTTCAGAACTGGCCCCAGCCTAACACTGCTCAGCAAGCCTTATTCTATGCCATGGTGTATTTTAATCTCCTTCATCTGGAGGATCCTAACATTCTTTATTTATTAACCATACAACCAATGGCTTTTGTTTATTGGGACAGGCTGAATCAGCAGTTTGTCAGCAACGATCATCGGGCTGCTGCACACACCATACCGGTCTATTGTCTACCAGTCAGCCAAGAACATGCTCCAGACGCTGCTCCAAGAATGGCTACCAATGACCATGGACTCTGCAAGCACACGTGCAAATGACAGAGAGATGAGTATGGTACAGATTGCTATTCAATACATCTTATCTGCAGCTTCAAGACATTGCACGGACTCCTCAGCAGGACGAACCTCAATTCCTGTCCAAGGACTTGTCCCGCTCACATGTTGGCAACAGCTGTGCAAAAGATATAATCTCACCGAGATGTCGCACATCAACAACTTGCGTATCTCCGTCTTTTAGGCACGACAAAATGTCAAGGTAACGCGCTACATGCCATTAGGTGCCAACTCCTACTCTGTAATGCAGGATGGCTATTGGCGGGAAGCTTTTATAATGCACAAGGACATTCATGCTGTTTGGTCGGAGACTCCCACAATAGTTCATGATGACCCAAGATTCGACCCACGTTTTGTTGTGCTACAGTTTAGTTGCATAGGCAAAAGCATATAAGCATGTGTTGGAGCTTAGCTTAAAAGTTGCATTATGTAATTTGTTTTTACGCTTAGTAGGTAGTTGTAGGAATATTTTTCTACTTGTTATTTGCTCTACAAGCCCTTGCTTTAATAAGCACATGACAGTCGATGTTAAATTTCAAGATTGTGTTAAATTTTAAGATTGTTATTGATGTTCTTTGTTTCACACAGTCAGTCATTTCATGAATAATTATGTTTAATAAAGAAATATTATTTCTGAATAAGAAATGGTTTGTTGGTAAAGCTTTAGGTTTGTAATGGATAGGTTATAGGTTCAAATTCTTATTTCGTCAACAGTGTCAAGAACGTGGTTATAGTGCGAAATTTGAGCCCTCTTTTGGGAAGCATATATGCAAGTGTCCTCCTTTGGGAAGCATATATGCAAGTGACCACTGTTCGAGGAAGCATATATGTAAGTGACTATGTTCCTTTTTTTTCACCTTTTTTTTATTTTATTTTTTCGTTAATTTGATGTACTAAAAAACGTGGCTACAGTGCGAAATTTGGATACAACATGTAAGTTCTTCTCATTTGGCCTTTGGAAGGTGCATTTCGGACTTGACAACATTATCACTATCAAAAGTGTGTGCAAAGTGCGCATGCAATTCATTACTTGCATTTCTTTTTACATGGTCAATTTTTAATTTGTAAAGCGTGGATAGGTGCATCTTTTCTTAGGGACCACCTTTTGACATATTTCAGTAATCTAACCTTACACAAAATTGTGCATACTCCAGAGTTATATCCCAGTACTCGTATTAAAAAATGTCTATCTTTAATTTTTTTTTTGTTAATCTTGCCAATAGTTCCTCGTAAATGACCTACCCTTGAATGCATTATTGACATGGTCTTTGCCGCTAATTCTTCTTTCTTTCTTTTTTTTTTTTTGGTCGATAAATGAACTAGACCAACCCAAATAGGAGTGTTAAAAAAAAGAAATCTTTGCTGCTGCGAACATTTCTTTTCCCGAATTTCCTACATTTAAGGAAGTGAGACTTATGCCCAGCGTCGCTTCTACAGGTTCCTAACTTATGCCTAACAACGCTGGGTACCGTAGATAGAAAGAAGAGAATATTTCACATATCAAAGGACATGATCTTGGCCTTTGAAACTTTCCTATATAGGAGGGGCTATTAAAATAGAATAGAATAGAATAGAATAGAATAGGTTTTTTGTCGTCCACGGAGACCAACTGGCCTATGGGACCTAAGCAAAGAGAGCAGCAAGCCGATTACTATCAGGATTAAAAAACCCCTGCCCCGAAGGGTTTTCGAGGGAAAAACCTTGGCAGCAATAAGTATGCTGGCATATTGTACAATAATATAGTGCCATTCAATACCGCACAGGCGGACGCAGTTGAGTCCGTCTATCCATCATCTCTTGAAGATATGAGCCCAGCAATCCCACGAACCTCGTGTTCAATAGCTCATGCAATGGCTGGCCAGACACAACTAACTGAACATATCGTGCAAAGATATGATCTAATGCTGGGCGGGTTTGAAGTGTATGGCATTCATCTTCAATGGTTCCCAGTTTGCAACATTGACAGATCCTATCTTCGCGTGCCTCCCGGGTCCATCGACTTGTCTCAATCCGGAGTCAATGTGCACTCATTTGGATGGGAGCTATCAGTCTGCACCTCTTCATAGGAAAATGAGTACGCAAATAGTTTTGTGGGCCTCGGGCGAGCATCTGTTGCCTATAGTATGCCAGCTTGATACGTGCCAGTGCATCTGCATCCCAGAGTTTGCTAAGAAACAAGCCTGAAGATACTGCCTCAATTGATCATGGTCCTTCTCTGTTCATACGTGCACGCACCTGTGTGCCTGTACATTCCATCGGAAGAACCATAGAGCTTACTTGTCCTTCCAGCAGACTTTGAGGCGTTGTGGGCCCATTGCTATAGCTAAAGCAAGATTGGGCAAACGGGCATCCCCCATACCAACGACCTTCTGGAAGTAAATAATATGCGGTCCGGTGCGGCCCTCTGAAGCGGCAAGAAACCCATCTCCTGCAGCAGGATCTAATATGGAACTGTGGACTTCACCCCAAGTGCTCATGCCAAGAAGGCCTTTTGTACCTGTTCCAGATCATTCTAAGTGGCGAGGGATATTACCGGACCCCACACCTCCACCACGTACAAGAGAACAGGTTCGACCAGGGCTCTGAAAGGTGTCTATGATGATCCCAGGCATACAACTCTTCCTTGTGACTATTGGTCTTCATGGCATACAGTGCTTTCCAACTTGCTGTGACACGCAATCTAATGGAAGCATCCCAGTGTGTGGTAGTAGAAAACTCCAAATATTTGTAGGTTGGAGCTACCTCCAAATTTTGTCCTTGGTAGTGAGGGAGGGAGGCCTTGGCTGTCAGAGGATGAAACTAGCAGCACTCTAGTTTTGGACAAGTTAACCCGCCTGACAGTGAATTGACAGAAAGTGTCTAGAGCATCCAGGTGACGTTGCATGTCTTCTGGAGTGTGGGCCAAGAGGTCTACGTCATCAGCGTATATGAGTTGTTGGACTATGTGATGCATGAGTTGAGCACCCGTCCCTCCATGTTCAGCAAGCCAATCTTCTAAAGAGAAATGTTCGTAGCGGCCTTGGTCGCCGCGATAAATATCTTGTACATTTAAACAAACTCCATTTGACCTCGTTGACATCAAACATCCACAAGCACATTCTTCCATACCAAGCATCACAGCACCTCCATTTAAATTGAACACCTTGGGATATTAGAGGCGGTATGGGCCCTATGGCATTTGAACTTGGGATAGATGTCCATAGAGGGGGTATCGGATATATTAAATACGGACTTTAACCTTTTTCTGAGATATATATGAAATATATAAATTTAGACCAGTAATCCGTGCAGTTAAAAGATTGATGCAATTGTGCAACCTAAACTTTTGGTCTTCTTCACATGTGGGCAAGCAGAATCGATCAGAAGAAGACTAAAGACTGGCACCAGGAGGACGCTTTGAAGAACCATTGTGGAATGGGATGTTTGGAGTCAACTTAGGAAGATCAATCCACTCGTTTAACACAGAATTGGATAAGGACATGGAGAGGTCTTTATTTAGTACAACAAATTTATCGTGGGGTCTTTTTGCCCTTCCTATGTGTGTATAGAAGTGAATTGATGTGACCTAAATTTCTCTGTAGAATCTTAATCTCTCTATAGAATTTGGGATCTTAAATTTCTAACGACCAAAGAGATTGCATAGAAATGATACGATATTTACCAATAGAAGAGTTTGTATTAGAGCTGAAAGATTGGAAAAAAAGTATTCTGATGCACTAATATGTTTTCATGCAACTACAAAAGTTGTAATTCTTTGCTACTCTGATGATTTCTAACTTCATCATCGAACTTAGACGTGAAAAGAACTAAATCTTGAAGTTCTTGCACATCGTCTTTACAGTTCATCCTGGAATTGATCACTACAACTTTCTTTCAGTTTGGAATACAACTTAGAAGCAAAATTGAAAGTGTAATGAAGGTGAACTGCATCATTATTTCAATTAAGACTTCAAGCTCTGCTCGAAAGCCACATAAATCCTACCATAATTTTGAGAGTCGTCAATTGTGGAGGCAGCTTTCTCAAAAGCACTTCCAGTGTTATTACTTAATCCTTGTGAGATCCAAATGTTTCTTATACCCATTCAATTTAGAGATGGATGTTTTACAAACGTCTACTCAGCTGAATGCATTTAATATTTGTAAGACCATGCTATCCTTAGCCACTAGTAGCAACACAAATTTTTACTTTCATTGAAGCGTCTCAAAATGAGAGAGCATGCTCTCCAGAAACATAGTCAAACATTGTTTCACACGCTCAGAGCTTCTGCACAACACAGAAAATTATTAGCCATTTGTCTCAAACAAACTAGTTTTTCAATTCATGGAACTAGATTTGTTATGTGTCATTCCAATACCATATTCCTTTAAAAGGGGTTTTGTGCTCTTTAGGTAATGAATTTTAAATTTGGTAATTAATTTTAAATTGGCTTGTGTATGTAGACAATAGTGAGGGAGGTGGCATGCTGACTTTTTTTTTCAAGCACATCTAAGCATCTTAATGGAACTTTAAGATCTATACCTTCTCAAATCTTCAATTAGCAATTGCCATCGTGTTCCATGTGTTGTTTACAACTTGTAAAAAAACTAACATAGGAATTAAGCAAACATATAATATTAGAGGATGGATGATGTCTGAATTTAAATGTTTTTATAACACTGCAATTCAATAACCATTGTTTTTAGACACTAGAGAGCTTGCTTTTTTTTGCACTAGATTCTCGAAAATCATCAAAACCTGCATGAACAGTCTGAAGTAACAACCATGCCTTTAGAGTTGTTCTTATTTTCATTTCTGTGTTGAGTTTTAGCTTGCAAGAGTCCATGACTATCTATGGGTGTGTTGCATGTTTATAAGATAGTGATTCAAAACACAGTAGATGGCATATTGCTATCTAATCTCATTATTACCTAGTGATGATCCATGGTGATAATTGAATACCTGGTGTCCTCAGCAAGTAAAGTAGCTAGATTCTTTCAATGTGAAGAGGACTATGATGCTGTCTAACTCTGTCTTCAAGTATCCAACATTGTCAACACCTAAATCTACAACAAAATCAAGCATTTTCATACTCATAATGGAAAAAGCCAAGGTCTACAATTTGCCAGCCGATTTGGAGATATAGTAGCCTCTCTAGTACAAAACCCTAAACGATTCAATATGAAACTTCAAACAAAGGTTTTCTTTGTGTTCTTACCTATCTGTTACCTAAAGCTTGAAGCATAGTTGCCAATCTTCTTGTGAATGCAAGATTTATTTAAATCAATGAATGAAGCAATTGCATGAGCCTCACCTATAACATGTATAGCCTTAACACTACTTTCTTCATGTAGTTCATGAATGGGTGCTTCAGATGGCTTTCCTCTATTGTCAACACCTCCCTAAAAGAATCACAAATTAGTTTTCCATTCAACTGAACTGTGATCCAATCCACTGCCGTTGCATGTTGCAGATATAGACCTAGATATAGACCTGCAAGCTTCATAGCTGAAGCCATATCTCAAGACCACTTTGTGTCACATCTCCAATGCATTATGGAACACATGTAAAATTTCATTGTTTCTTTCATAAGACCACATCCCTACCAAAGCTGATCAGCTTTGCAACAGACCAGAAATGTGTAGCACTCTTATCTCCAAAACGGATGGCCCTCAATCTCCAAAACGGATAGCCCCTCTATCTCCAAAACGGATAGCTCCTCAATATAAAGCCCCTTTGCCTTCTTTCCTCTGTTACCCTCTTCACAGGTTTTGCTTTCTGCCTGCCTCTCTTTTGTGACTCATGTCTTCATGAATTATCATCAACATCACGGTATACCTCTACACGCAGCAGCTTGATCAATAAAGGCTTTGTCCTAGAAATAAAAAAAAAACGTGCAAAAGGAAAACAATCTTAAATAAAACTTTGCCTCTCGTTGTTTTCCCTTCTCCATCTCAATGTCGTTCCTAAAGTATGCTTGATTGTTTTTTGTTTATTAATTATAATTTTATTGCATCTATCCTGTAAAAACGATTCGTCCTTTAATTAGTGAAAAGGAGTGGTCTTTATTCTCAGACGACTCAAACTAAGCACAATTTCATTAAAATGGGAAAATATCTTGATTTCTGGAATTATTTTTTTTTTGAGGCAAGCAAGTGTT
>JAANSK020268592.1:0-11812 GCA_011763485.2 Isoetes engelmannii
TTCAATGTTACTATGTTGGCATATTTAATGCCAATATTGGGTCAAAGGGGCACGTTGCCCCATGGGGTATCCTATACTGTCTCTCCTCACATCCACAATATTGTTGGCCATATTGCTCTGGTATCTGCTAGTGCGTCTGCTGGGTGCGCTCTCTGCTGCTACGTCTGGTGGGTGTGTTCTCCTCCGGACCGAAGTTCTTCTTATATAGTACTCGTCGCCTGCCTTGCTGGCATTCGGTGCCATCGTGGTTCAATCCGGGCACGTCAAATTTTCATCTGAGAAATATCTCCATTAAGGCGATATCTTACGAAATTTCCGTGCTTAGCGGTAAATCTTTTGGCAGATTATTCTTTCTACTGTCTGTTCGCAGTAACTTTCTCGTGTTGCCGTTATTAATTATGCCTATAGCTATTACGTTCATGCCAATTTTCTTCATCATTAAGCCTACGCTATACACGTGGCGCATATCTCACCATCCAAAGTTTCATCTCGACCGACCCTTGGCAAAGCTTTTTCAGATTTCGCTAAGGCATGAAATGCCTTTTCCAGGATTTTGACATCTGTCTTCCTTCCCGGGTCAGGATTTCTCCACCCTTGGGTCTATAAGAAGTTTTTTTTTTTAATATGCCCGCATCCTACCGCCTTCTTTGTCTTCGTTCTTCAAGTCTGTCTACACCTTTTGTTTTGATACTTCACTTTTTCGCTATGGCTTCATCTTCTCGCTTAACCACTTTTTCTGATGCTTTGGCTGATCCAACGGCTTTCATCAACCTCCAGTTTTCTAGCACCTTGATTATGGTCCTCTCTCAGCAAGATCAAGCAGTAGCCAATAGTATGGCCTTCAAGATTTTGCACATGCCAAATGCCTACTCCAAACCATGCGCAACTTTCTCAGCTTGTTGCCAATTCGGGTAGATGGCGGTTATCAAACTTCGATTGAAGGCAAAACCATGCCTCTCACACATCCCTTTTGGCACAAGTTTTTTGGCTTCCACAACCCCAAGTTGCTCTAAGCACTGCAGATGTTTTAAAATTTGATGTTTTTGTCTATGGCGTTTCAGCATATGCCGCCACTGAGGTAAGGCTTACCACTTTTTCTAGGCCGTATGATTCTTTTGTTAAATTCTTATGGAGCCAGTTCTATGGCCACTCGGTCAAGAACACTAAGCTTAACAAGCTAAAATATAACACGGCTATGGTCGCCATACACTCACAGTCGCACATTGATTGGGCTCAGTTGCTTTTTCAACGTCTTCTTGAAGAAGTTGAAAGGTTGCGCAAAGTTTTGAATTCTAGCACTGAAATTAACTTTGGTGCTCATCTGCAAGCTATTGTGAAACACTTTATTTCTGCTCCTTCAGTCAGCCAGTTTTTCTCACTCCTCTCTGGATCCAAGACTAGGGATACTGTCATCACTGCAGTAAAAAATCTTCATCAGGAACAATTTCGGCAGGATCAGCCTCAGGGCCAACCTTCATGCCAGAGCCCTCCTGCAATCATAGGGGTTAACATTGATATCACTTCTACACAACATCGTGTTTCTAGGCCCAGTGCACCATCCCGGGCTTCTACTCCTCAAAGGGAGGAAGAGCATGCTCAACCTATGCCTCCCCGTGGTGTTCTATACCAATATGAACAGAACGCGGAGAGCTCTCGTATTCAGTTAAGAGAGTATCAAAATAAGTTGATGGATTCAGTCAAGGATCACCTGGATGCTGCGGATGCCTTGACCCATGAGCTCCAGCAAACCAACACCAAAGCCACGCAATTAGAAGAAAAAATGCAGCAAGCATGGCCTTCTTTTGAGCATCCGGGAGGATCTTCATGCTGCTAATACTGCCAAGGCACAGTTAGACACTTTCCACGCTTCTTTACAGACAGAACTGGATAGTCTCAAGACTCGCCTGTTAGAACATGCTAAGGCCCTAGAAGATTCTCAGCCCCTTTATCATGCACAGCAAGCTGGGTATACAACTTTGAAGCACGCCAATGATCAGTACCACGTTCGTACCTCTCAAATGGAAGGCCAGTTGGCAAAAGCTCACAGTGAGGCCTTGTAAATACAGCTTCAGGAAATATAGAAGCAGAAAATTGTTGATGATGCAGAGATTGTCAGCCTAAAGTTCACACTCTCCATGACAGGAGCCTCTCCTTCACATGCTTCGCATACGTCAAGAAAAGTTCGTGAGCTTATCCGTGATGTTGTTGAAAAGGATCGTTGTATCTAGGATTTGCAACATCAACTTCAAGATGCGCTCAATTCAGCTGATCAAGCGCAGATTCAAGCCAACGTCTATATCACCTTGGCCAAACTGGTCCATACCGACTTTCCTCCAACAGACCCGTACGCTGATGTGCTTCGATGGTACAGTGCAGCAGGATATGTCAAAGGACCGTTGCTCATTAATGATATTCTGCGCCTATGACTAGATCTCACGGTTGAGGAGAAAGGCCTCCTCTTCGCACTGCTTATCTTCTAGTATCTTCACATTGAAGATCCTGAATTCTTTGTTTTTTAGAGCAGTTCAGCTCATGGCTTATGTCGTGCACGATTTTTTCCTTGCCCATTTGCGAGAAAAATTTGATGGCACTGATCTAGTCACTCTCCGTGACAGTGAGGCACAGGAACTAGTTTGACTCCTGTAAAAGAGCAACAAATATTTTATTGATGAATCCTGGTCTGTAGCCTTTCACGAGGAATATATGCCAAAATTGGATAACTATCTTATATTATGGGTTCCTAAGACCATTCAACAAGCCAGCAAGTTTACGAATGTACCAAATGGCCTGGGGTTTGCCCAATTATATCTTCAGTATGCTGGCACGCTCAACATTCTCAGCTCATATCTCAGCAACCAGGTCGCTCCAGTGGATTGTGGAAACCTTCCCCATTGCTAGGATGGGTCCTATGACACAATTTAGTGGGCGAGTGAAGTGGTGTTCTCATTGAGCTCTTTGAAAAATATTGAATCCACATGGTTCCCCGTATTAGGAGTGGATGATATGAAAGACAATCATCGAGAGCATCACCAAAATAGAGAATACAAAATGATACGTCTGCTGCTTAGGCAAGAGAAAGATGAGAAAAAATGGCGACAGCTTCTCATCGAGATGAAAAACTCCGCCCTTGCGGATTCTTGAGGAAAAACCTAATGAGAAACAGTCGCCAATGCAGCACCCGAACTAGAATGGAGACAAATTGAATATGTTGCGCCAAAGAAAAAATTGAAGTGTCCAAAGGTTGATGCTCGACCGCCAGCATGCATTAATTGAGAAATGCTCTGATACAAACATGATCAGGGCGAGGCACCCTCCTGGATGAGCTCAACCCCACACAAACTGACAACCAAATGTCCCAAAAGCAACCCTAAACCAGCAAAGCTGAAAAATGAAGAAGAATGACCCATCAAAGAGTTAGATGCCTAAGAGCACATTCTAGTATCAAGTAATGCTCAGACGCTCCAAGGCAACGCCGAGAAAGAAATAACAGTCGACCAATCTGGAACCGTCTGCGGAATGATCATCGTGGAAAATATCCGATTAGCATTGCCTCAGAAGCTACAACACCAGAAAAAAAAAAACGAATAATGAATACGGTCTCAGAGGCTACAGTACCATGCCATACAGACATATGAGACTACATGAGAAATAGAAGATAGAAGGCCAACGACCACTAGGCCACATCATTGAATAAACCAAAACCCAGCAATAGACTATTTGAAAACCATAGAAACGACAACAAGCCGAATAAGGGAGAGGAGAGGGAGGGAAACTTATGGAGCTAGATAGAGAAAAAGAGAAGGAGCTCAAAAGAACGCTGATAAATGAAAATGAGAGAAGAGGCAGTATAAATAGGAGATGCAGTAGAGGAGAGGGTGGTGGATGGGCTCCGGATGCAGGATGGTAGCCAGCAGATTATTAACCAGTTTGCCGATGAAGGAGATTTTTTTATATTATATGAATAAAGAAGTGCAATGTTTGATGTTAATAGAGAATTACTACAGGAGTAATCTCAACATCTTCATTCTCTACTAACAAAAAACTTATTATGGATTGCCCTTGAGCCAGATATACCTGAAGATCTCATAAATCTTCCCACATGGTAATCAGATAGGGGCCCCTGAATGATTCATATCATCTGGCAGAACCACATAAGATCTCAATAATGCTGAAAAGAGGCCAGAAAAATATAAAGCTGCAATCTGTATCAAAAATCTGGTTCAAGATGTAGAAGCTTCCTCCTGCTCAGATAAATCTAAATTGATATGAGTCAATAAAAGATGCTGCATTGTCGGGACCTGTAGCAATCAGCTTGAAGCGACTAGACAAAAAGAGCCCAGCCACCAGACTTACCCTCAAAAGTCTGGTTCAAGATGTATAAGCTTCCTCCTGCCAAGATAATCCCTAGTCGGCAATCTTAACTGATCTCACATCCTGTTGATAAATCTTGTAGCAATCAGCCTGAAGCAGCTAGACACAAGGAGCCCAGCCACCAAACTTTCCATTACATCCTGCTTTCTTTCTACTTTCAAACCAAAATCCAACAAAGTATGAAGACCCACATGAAAACTGCTAAAGAAGAATCTATCTGACCATCCAATGCACAATCTGGACCCTTCTGCTAGAAAGAAGGAGTAGGAAAAAGGAAAAAGCCAAATGTAAAAGAACCTGGCTGATTAAATTTTAAAACTGCAAGAAAATGAAACTGCACCACTTGATAGATCTGCCTAAAATTTACTCCATCTCTGCTAAATTCTGCTTACCAGAAATGATTCAAACCCCTGTGGAAAAGAAGATAAACCTCCTATGCAAACTGCCATGTAGTAATCTCTGTGCAAATCGCTAATGAAAATCAGTGCAAATCGCTGAGGAAAATCAGTGCAAATCCAACAACAGATTTAAGAAAGGCGAACCAAATATGAGGCAAACCCCAGTTGAACATAAACTAAATACTGCTGCCCCCCCTGTGGAAAAGAACATGAACCTGCTGCGCAAACTGCCATGTAAAAACCTCTGTGTAAATCGCTGAGGAAAATCATAGTGCAACCATTATGCCCCTGCCAAAACCCCTGTCAAAACTCGGTGTACGAAACCGTTGAATCGGCTTCAAATCCTGGCTACACATGCGCCTCCATCAGCAGCAATCGCCTCACGCTTGGCTCCACGCCCCCCTCGAGCATCCGCCATCTGCTTCCCCTGCGCCCACAGCGCCGCCTTCCAAGTCCAACACAAGAGGAAATGACGAACCCTAAATTTGCACACAAAATTTCCCACGACCATTACATGAGCGAATCCAACAATCCACGTAAGCAAAATACGGTTTCATATACAAATACCTCCTCATAACCATTACAAACCTTATGGTACCCCATACCCTTTTGTTCTCGTGGGAACCTTATCAACCAAGGCGACCCGCAAAGAGGGGAGCCTTTGTTGACAATCCGGAAAGCATGGTACAAGGACTTTTGCATAACGTAAAAGCACGGTTGGACCAATTGGCTTCCGCCATGTGTCCCATTTGCAGGTGGAGAAAACAGAAAGTCAGTAAAAAAAGTAAGAATAGGTCAGTAAAAGAGGCAGATACGATCAGTAAAAGAAGAAATGCGGCAGAAAGGGACAGTAAAAATTTTACACACCTTCCTCAGTTTGAAAGTGTGACACGTGTCAACGGCGGATTGAATGATAGGGCGGAATTCGAAACAACCGTCCTTTACGTACGCCCAAATATTTTTATGTATGCCAATTGTTCGAATATTTTATATTTTATATGCCAATTGTTCGAATCTATTATGGGATGGGATTTGAACCCATCATATCCTTGAACAAAATATCCTTCGAACACAATGATGGAAATGCTCAAAAGAGGCCATTGGTTCAATAGCAACAGTACTTGTATCTGCATCTATAATTATAATATGTATTAGGCGACAATGATAGTCAGCTGAATTGAACGGCAGAGGCAAACAGATTTGGAGGAAAGTACAAACTCCATTGCAAAGACTAGGCGGAATACTCAAGCTGCAACCAAGCAAAAATATGCTTTCTATGAAGTTCTTCAACATAAGCAAAATTGGTTCCCTGGAAGTAGATGTGTGTACACTCTCAATTTTGCATGTATTCTCAATTATGCCCTTTTCTGCCTCATCTGAATATGCACATGCATACATATGCACATGCACATGCACATGCACATGCACATGCATATGCATACACATGCACAGTGTTCATGCACAAACACATGCAGAGAAAGAGAACAATCCTCGGATAGTTTTAGCTAATGAAAATCAACGGCCCATAAAGGATGCACTCTAGAAATACTATTTAGTACACCTCAACGAATACAACAACAAAATCATAGGAAAACCATGTGAAAAAACGTACAAAAATCTAAAAGTAACTCCCTGTTATAGTGCTAGATATTTTACCCTAGATCACAAAATATTAATTGCCTCCTGGCTAGTTTTTTGGGTTAGCAATTAGTCTCACTGGGGTTATTTAGGGGGCGCCATAAATCCCTATGGGATGATGTCATATATCTATCTTAACCTAACAACAATAAAAAGCCAAAATATATCTACATCAAATACAATTGTTCGCCAATGCACCTGGTCTCTTCCTCTATGGTGAAGAAGACCTCAACCACTTTCTCTTCCTTCGCATGTTTCAAAGGTTTGGCGGATGCTTTGCACAATTATAGATTTCTATATAACATCAATGATTTGGTAAATATATTTTATAACCACGAGGGTCGATGCAGTCCCAACTAGTTGGATAAGAATTTCATGTCAATCCATACTTTCAGATTCTCATTGTGTTGGTTCATCATCTTAGGAAGCACAAACAAATACAATGTGACGTTTAATCCAAGGACTAGTTTTTCTTCTTGATTGCTCCGGTTAAGGGGCAATTCCTTAACCAAAAAGTGGGCTTTGCCACCTTCTAGCATATTTTAAGCAAAGCTCAAATCTGATAGTTCTGATTCTCGCTCTGTGACTCGCATGAAAACAACAACATCCCAAAAAGCTCGATCCGCAGATCGATGAGATCCTCACTAGGTGACCCGCATGAAAACAACAACTTCCCGATACCACAGAACTTTAAATACAAGATTCAAAGAGAAAAACTGAAGGATTGTCCTATGTCGGACAAAAAACAAAGCTAGAAGAGATTAGAAAGGATAGGAATGGCCAAGAAAGATAAGCTCATGCAAGAAACCCCTCCTCCATATGGGATCAAAGAATAGAAGCTATGGACACTGCTGAGAGATGAGAAAGTGCCGATGAGAAGTCGATGGAGAACTCTGCAATAAATAGCGATCCCCAACCTGATGAACAACCTAAAAGAGCATGCAATGCATGCATGCTCGTTTTGTGCAAGAATCTTGATCCGTTCGGATCGATGAGATTTTGTCTTTTGTCATATTTCTATATTCCATTTTATAGGCAAAAAAAAATCAATTAAGTGGATTTTAGCTATCAGCCCTAACCCTAAAAGTAAGCATTGTGACGACTTCTTTTTACAATACTGTAATGCGGAACTGAATAAACCTATTGAAGTAAACTAGGAATCTGTTGCAAAACCACGATTCATAATGCATCATACAACCTCCACCACATGAAAAATCAAGCATGAGCTCTAGCCCTAAAGCCAATCATCTAACAGGAACTTTGTGGTATTTTAACAACAATACGAGCATGACTTACTAGTTATTTATTGCTCAGACATGTGTTGGAAAGTCGAACGCAATGGTGAGACTGTGCCAAAGGCAGCTATTGAGAAATTTGTAAGTCTTGCTTCGATTCAATTTCTTGCTCGAAAATCAAGGATTCCTTTAATGGAAGAGTTAATTTCCATGTTCTTCTATAGAATTTGGCAGAAAAATATGAGGATTTCAAATGCAAATATCCTGAAATTTTCTTATTGAGATTTAAAAGTTGTGGCTGGCTGAAATTCTCACAGTTGGTGTTTGCTATAAGGCTAGTCACTTGTTGCACTTGGATGCTTTTCAGACTAAGTTCATGCTATCTCAATGGGACAGAGGTATTTAGTAAAAGGTGGCTAATATTCTGCTAGCCACTCTCTCCCAAACAACTAATGTGCCTATTTGGATTGGTCTCCAAATTGTCAACGCACAACATCTTGTGCATTCTTTAAATCACAAGATGGCCGACGTTGATATTGTTCCCCTTCGGGTTGGTTGGCAGCTTCGCCTTCCTCCTCCTCAGTGGAAGTGAATGTGGTCCTGGGCTTGGGATAAGTTGCTTCATCCCAAAGTCTGTGCCTTGTGGTCTACGGGTTAATGTGTTGGTCCATAAATTTGCTCCCCGTATTTCAGAACTTTGCACATTGTGTAAGCGGCAACCTGAAACTCTCGAGCATTGTCTTTTTCCTATGCGACCAAGTTTAGCCAGTTTGGTCGTGGTTGTTATCTCTCTTTCATGTGGCCTTGACTAGCCAGCAAGTGCTTCTTGCGATTTACACCTCCACTTAGAACAGGCTACAGCAGCAGGTTTTCCATTTGGCATTAGATTGGTTGGTGTAGTCTATGTAGAATGCACGATAGTGGTGTATCTTCAAGGGCTTAACAATTACTGCTGACCAACTTCTTCATGAGGCACAAGATAGATTGCTGAAGGCGTACCAATGTTCTCAGCTCGCACCTGAGAAGAAACACTTGATTTTTGAGGAGTATTTCGGTACATTATCCTTGCATAGGTGGGATTCAGTGGATTATCTTTGTCTGCTAAGATTTTATTCCACCTTTGCAATTATACATGTACTTCTGTGGAATATTGGATAGAGTTTGACGTCCTTGGAAAGAAAAAGTTCTGGCCTCTATTCAATGCAACTTTCTGATAGTAGTGTGAAACTCCTAAAATATTTAAATCATCATAATTCATATTGTTGAGGAAGGTGAACATTGAAATTAGGTGTAAGCATTTTATCTCGCTTACATGAGAAATTAACTGAGGACATTTATCTTGTCCTAGAAACTTAGTTGTGACTCATGTCATGAACCTACGCGAAGAACAAGGAGAATACACAAGGAAGACGGGAACAATCGGCAAGAATATGATATATGATCAAGAAATAAAAATCACAATGGCTCGATGGCGAGCAGGAATGCGAGACAGATGCCTGGAAGGCTCAAGACTGGCGTTGAACCGGAATGGTTCGACAAGAATGAGCCTCCTCTGTATATATATGTATACCAATGGTCCAAATCGTGTCACTCCAATGGATGAGATCTTGCCAAGTGTCGTACATGCACATAGGTTCCAAAATGTTCAAGGACTTCCTGAAAGCTATCCCACATATTTGAAATATGCTGATGAATACCACCAAAGAGAGTAGGTAGTGCACTTGGCTAAGGTATATGGCTTGCAACTAGAAGACTGCGAGTTCAAATCCTCCCTCATGTAATTATTTTTTTGCATTCGTGTGACGACCATTTTTTGTACATACAAGTATAATGTTCGTATAGTACGAATATCCATATGGTCGTCACACCATCCCCTTCCTACGATGGTGCCGAGTCCTCAGGGCTGGAGCCGGAGTACTTGAACTTGGCTTGTTCGGATATCGTTGGTGGGAGCATTGCTCAAATTCTCGGCAGGTTCCCAGGTCCGGTCACTTGGAGAGTATCCTTCCCAGTTGACAAAGTAATACATTCGTCGACGGAGAAACTTAGAGTCCAAAATCTCGCGATCCTCGAACTCCTCATGGTCATCAATGTCCACTGGTGGAGGCGGCGGCGGAACTCGATCTGGAAAGGATAGGCGTGCACTGCTCTAGTACCGAAACATGAAAGACTGGGTATAGCCAAACAACTGGGGGGAGCTCAAGCTGAAATGAGTCGTGATTTGATACGGACCAAGGCAACGATAGTCAAGCTTGTTGCAGGGATGTGTAGTAGTGAGATCCCTGCATAGGAGCCAGATAAGATCACCAACATGAAAAGCAGGAGCTTCCCGATGATGCAGATCGACATAATGCCAATAGCGTTTATGTGTCTGAAGAAGGTGGTGCTGAAGATCTGATTGAAGAACCTGGAGTTTCTCAAGTGGGGATTCATCACTGGGATTGACAGAGTCATATCCACTGGCATAAAAAACCAGCAAGGATGCTGGCCATACTTCAGAAAGAATGGGGTCTGGCAAGTAAAGGCATGTTGTGGATAGAAGCCAATTGACCCAATCATCCTACTGATAACTTATGAAACACCTCAAATAGTACTCCAAAGTCTGATTAATGCGCTCTGCTTGGCCATTACTTTTCGGATGATGACCAGATGTCAAAGAGCGACGATATATAATATCTCTAGGAGTCTCTTCCAAAAGCCTGCGACGAACTGAGGTCCTCCATCACTGACGATAATGTCTGGCAATCCATGAAGTCTGACTACTTCACAAAGAAAAAGATCAGTTGTGCCTTCGTTGGTGATGGTGACGTTGCAAGGAATAAAATGAGCCACCTTGGAGAAGCGATCAACGACCATGATGGCGTCATGACCCCGAGAGGGTGGTAGTTCTGGAATAAAATCCACAGAGATACTCTTTCAACATCCATCTGGAACAGGCAGTGGCTGAAGAAGACCATGAGAAAGATGTCTCGGAACCTTTGCTCAACAGCAGATATCACAGGAACAGATGAAAACCTCAACAGAGCGGCAAAGCCCAGGCCACCAATAGTCTCGACTGATGAGTTCAAGAGTCTTGGCTACTCCAAAGTGCCCCGCCATGGGTGAGTCATGGCAAGCCTAAAGAACCCGAAGCCTAGGCGCACCATCCAGAACATATAGAAATCTGTCGTGAAAAAGGAGTTTATCCCGTGTCTCAAAATGATTAGAATCTGACCGCATTTTTCGAGAGGAGGATCCTGAGCCAAGATGTAAAAAGATATCTTGAGCCAATGGGTCCGAGGGGAGAGATGCCCAAACAGACTCCAACAGGGTTGTATCATGAGGCCTCTCGAACATAGTGATAGCTATAAACTGGAACCGATCTAGCCTGAGCATGACTTGTGACTGCTGATCAAATGCAAGATTACCTGGCTTAGGCTCAGGAGCGAGACAAGGCATCCGGATTTCGTTGGAGAGGTCCGGCCGGTACTTGATCACGAAATCAATGCGTGATAACACTTGAGTATGCCACCGTGACTGGCGATGGTTGAGTACTCGGGCAGACTGAAAATATTATAGATTTTGAAGATCTGTATAGACTGTGACCTTATGAAAAGATCCTTTCAGAAAAGTCTACAGTCCTCAAAAGAATCAACTATCGCCAACAATTCCTTGTCATAGATTGGATAGTTGATCGCAGCCGCCTGGAACTTCCACGAGTGATAGGTGATCGGATGCAATTCATTGTCATGCCCCTCCTGTGACAGAATACCGCCCAGAGAAAAATCAGAAGCACCTTCTTCGACAATATATGGACGCAAAGGATCTGCATGAGCAAGAATTGGTGCCGTGGTGAAAGCATGCTTCAGGGTCACAAAAGCGGATCTGGACCGATGGAGTGGCACGATCTGGACCGTTGGTACACACACACACACACACACACACACACACACACACACACACACACACATATACATATACATACAAGAAATTTGCTACATCCTACGGTGTATCTGTCCTACGGTGCGTTCATCCTACGGTGCAAGTTCTATTTCTGGCATATTTGTACGGTACAATGTTTATGTGCGTTTTACGGTGTGTGCTTTAGTTTTACGTGTCCCTGAGTCCGTGTTGGGCAAGGGATAACCTAAAGTTGTTTGGTTTGGGAGGAAAGGTGTAATATTTTGCTCT
>JAANSK020268603.1:0-21417 GCA_011763485.2 Isoetes engelmannii
TAGTGGATAATGATGGCTGCTTTGTTCAGTTGTAAATTGTGATGACAATGGAGTGGTGGAGTATTGCGGCCTCTTCGGGGCAGCTCTTCTTGCTCCCCACTCACCTTGTACTATTGTCATTTTTTAATGCAATGAGAAAAGGTTCTTCAAAAAAAAAAACAAGATGACAAAAAGATGCTAACAAGCTGGTTTTAAAGTGACAAGCTGACAAAACATTACTCGAGAAGTCAAGATATCATCAATCATCTTCTTGATCGTCAATCAAACATCTGCACCTAGATATAACATGAATTACAATACACTACGTTGGGTTAACATGGTTTTCAAGAAAGAAAATCTGTTCAACTTGTTTAGAGTAAACAAATGGTTCATTTATTTTCCCAAGAACTTGTGTTGAGTCAATCTAGTAAAAACCATTGATTCACTAATTCATCCATGAGAGTTGCAATTGAAGGTCCGCCCATGGAATCAATAGATGAGTTTGATTCTGGAAAAGCCTTCAAGATTTGGAAATCTGGAGCCGAGTATAGGCACATCTATTCAACCAATTCCAAGTCCAATGTGGAAGAGGAGGGATCAGACGAAGATGAAGGTGGCGAGTAATCTCTTTTGTTTTCTTTTTTTTTCTTTTTTCTTTTTTTTTTTTTTTTTTTGCCTCGAGGACACTAAAGTTCACGTAATTTATGTTACATGTGGAACGAAAATGGGCAGATTTATGGCAGAGGCATTTCTCTAGTCACAGAGAGATTAGCAAGCAGATATTTCGTGGGAGCAATTGTAGCACCGAGCTCTGTAAGGTCGCAGAGATTTGGGTAGCAGAGCTCGTGATATTCATGGGGTTCCTTTAAAAATCCAAGCAGCTTTACTGTTTTTCTTGAATGTTAATTTTGTTAAGCTGGATACGGACGTTAAGCAGGCACATGATAATTCATGCATGATATTTTTATATGGAAGTAGATAAGTCAAAGCACGCATTTTTTACCCTCTTTACAGACGAGAGAAGTTGTTAAGATCATCTTGCAATGTTTCTCCTACGTAAGTTATTTTGATATATCATAAGAAAATCTGTTGACTAAAATGTAGGATATTTCAATAATGCTTTTATACTTATGTTATGCAATGTGCAGGCTTGTATATAGAGAAAGGAAACAGGAACATGGCAAAAGAAACTACGCAACGTCATGCTCTGTTTGTACACATAATCTTCCAACGAACAACAAGTTAGTAGCACCTTAAATATTAGTTGTGTTGATGGCGTGTTGCAAATGCTGAAACTGTTAGGTGAATGCATGAACATATAATGTTGATTTTTTTCTCCTTTTAAGCACGTTTTCACTTTCGGTGTGCTAAACATTATGAGAGGCAAATACAAAAGAATTATTAGCCTTGTAGCACCTGCACATAGTTCAGCTTTACAGTGCACCCCCCTTGAATTTTGTAGCATGGACTGGGATGTTAAACATATCCTAATGTCCTTGAGATGGGCTATCATTTTGGAAAAACAGCTCTGCTTCATACCTATTTCTGCAAATTTGAGTTCTGCATATGAAGGATTTGATCTGAATTATATGGATGTCAACTCCAATTTTAGTCCTTAACCAAGCATGTAAGTTTCCTCAACCATCTATTTGCTCATTGTATTCTACATGTTAAACTGCATTGTGCATAGTCCACTATGTGGCCCATGGTTGCAGAGGATCTTATTGGCATTGTTGTCCCTTATTTTCCATTTGGCATGTATTCATGTACCAGAAAAAGAGTTATTGTTCCCTTGCATCATCCTCTTAGTGGTAGGGATGGGGTTATTTTGGCAACATAGTTGTAAGGAAAGCCTCTACATTTTTGCAATTAATGGGATCTAAGTTACTCTCTGTTAGTGTCC
The DNA here is from genome assembly GCA_011763485.2 of Isoetes engelmannii. NCBI lineage: Eukaryota > Viridiplantae > Streptophyta > Lycopodiopsida > Isoetales > Isoetaceae > Isoetes > Isoetes engelmannii. Next base: position 1,883 of record JAANSK020268603.1, read on the forward strand.
AAATGGAGTATAAAACTCTTTGTGCCGCTAGTTCTCCTTCGTTTTTAATCTTTTTTGCAAGTAACATGATCTTTTCCACCATTTCCAGACTTCATTTGTGTTGTTTATTTCAGCATTGTTTTAGCATATTTTACACTTGTTTCAGCATACTAAGAATTGTGATGGTGTATGCAGGTATATTTTGGGTTCTTCAAAAATCTAATGGAGAACAAAAAATTGTGCAGTTAGTCCTTTCAACAAACACTCTAAAAATCTTTCTTGGCTCAAGTAAAAAAAAGAAAATCATCCATCAAAATAAACATAAATATTTTATTAGAAAATAATCGTTCATAGAATAATCAACAATCTAAAAAACATGCTAAAAAGTCTCCCAAGAATAATAATATAAAATATTAAGAGTGCTTGTAATTTTTACCCTGATAAAAAAGGTCAAAACAAATGATATAAAATTGACAAAACAAATGACAAAAAGATGGTCAAAATACATAAAAAAATGACACATATGTGCCAAACAAGCGACAATAATGTGTCAAAAATATGATTTAAAAATGAAAAAGATGTGCCTAATAATTGCCAAAAAAGTGACAAAAAACTACTTAATATGTTAATAAATGACAAAAATGTGCCAAAGAGAACGTAAAATATGTTAAAGTAGATGACAAAAAAGTGCCAAGAAACCTATAATATGACAAAACAGGTGCCAAATAAATGTCCAAAAAGTGACAATAAGTAATATAAAGCATGACACAAAATATGCCAAAAAAATGTCAAAAAAGTGACAATAAGTAATATAAAACATGACACAAAATGTGCTAAAATAGTGATAAGAAATGATCTAAAATATGACAAAATAAGTGTAAAAAATTTGCCAAAAATTTGACAAAAAACTGTTAAAAAATATGACAAAATAACTGTAAAAAAAAGTGACAAAAAACTGACGATGTATCGTCACCAATTTTTGACATTTTTATAGTCACATTTTTGTCAGTTCTCTGGAATTTGCAGTAGTCTACAAAGTGACAAAGAAACTGACAATGAACGCCAGTTCTCTTGTAGTGCCAGGGAGTCAAACGCATACTCGGCCCACACGAAGTGACCAAGTATAAGCCTAGTCCACTACGAGGACTCCTGTAGCCACGTTCAGCAGGGTCCTACCCTCCACTTCATCATAGTATCCCGTTGCCTGGTGTTCAATAACCTCATAATTTCCCCAGCCAGTTGGGCTCTATGCACATGCCGAATTAATAATGGGAATGATAGGAGCTAAGCTAGAAGCATCATCTGATAATAGGCTTCTAAGTCTCTACCCCTTTCCCAATACATAAGAGGTGCAAACATGAAATCAACTATCATCACATCACATAACTTGTTAACAAGAGAATAATCCTAATCATATATCTAACTTATAGTTAGAGTTAATTGATTAAGGTTCATGATCGGAACTACAGTTCTAGAATAGCTTTACTAGAAATACGACATGCTAACTCATTTGAAATGCTAGATCCCAGATGACTAACTATCTACTCGAAATACCTGTTCTTGAAGAACTTCCTCCTGCTCTTGGAGTCTCCATCCTTGGCAAGTCTTAGGAGTAGGCGCTCTTCCAGCTCCTGCGCTCATGCTCCTGGGGTTGCTGCAATACTCGATGTTGTCCAATACATTCCTGATTTAGGGTCACGATGACGATTTGAGGGTCAAGCAGATGATTGAACAAAAGTGGTCTAGGTCAAGGGTTTGGCCTTATATAAGGTTAGGGTTTACATCATGACCACTTGGCTCCAATGGGGTGCTTCCATGTGGCAATCCACCTAAGGGGTCTACCCATGTGGATAATAGGTATTCATACCTAAGGTTGGCTAAGTTATGTGGATAACTTGGTATTGCCCCTCACTAGGTATGACCTATTACCATGTATACAAGTCCTATAAGATGACTTCAATGGTGACATGGCCGTAGAATATACGTATTCATACCATATACTCTAGTGGAACGTCATATATTCTTTCAAGGAAATAGAGACATTTTCTAGAAGGATCCTCTCATATACTAACCATCAAAATCTGGAATATTTTCAGTTTGCTCGAGTGCTCAACCATCATCAGGCACAATGGCATACTCAAGTATTATCGCACATTGATTTCGTGATCAAGTACCGTCCTGGATCTCTCCAAGGAAAGCCTGATGTCTTGTCTCGATGCTCCTACCTTGAGCCTATACAGGAAGCCCCCGTAGTTGATCAGCAATCACAGTTTATTCTAGGGCCTGATTGGTTTCAGCTCAGGGCCATCACTTTGTTCAAGAGGAGTCATGATACATCCTTGTTGGTCTGTTCGGGCATCTCTCCCATGAGATCTATTGGCTCAATATGTATTTTTTTACATCTTGGCGCAACATCATATTCTCGGCAAATGCGGCCGGACTATGATCATTTTGAGATTTGAGATGGACTTATGTTCCTCGATGGGTTCCCATATGTCCTAGACGGTGCTTCTATGCTTCGGGTACTCCAGATTTGCAATGACTCGCCTATGGCCGGACATTTTGGAGTCGCCAAGACCCTTTAACTTCTTAGTCGAGAGTATTGATGGTCTGGGCTTCGCCGCTCTATCGAAGTTTTCACTCGATCTTGTGATATCTGTTGTAGAGTGAAGGTTATGAGACATCTTATTCATGGTCTTCTTCAATAGTTGTCGGTTCCAGATGTATTTTGGAAGAGTATTTATGTGGATTTTATTCTGGAGCTGCCACATGATGCCATTATGGCCGTCATTGACCACTTCTTTAAGATAGTTCATTTTATTCCTTGCAACATCACCGTTACCAGCGACGGAAAAACCAATCTTCTCCTTTGTGAAATAGTCAGACTTCATAGATTGCCAGACAATATCGTCAGTAATCGTGGACCTCAGGATGCAATCAGCATCATGCTGATTTACATCATCAAGAAACTCCTACATTTCATGTTGGTGACCTTGCCTGGTTGCTGCATGGGGACCTCCATACCTCGCGTCCCTGCAACAAGCTTGATTATCGTCGCCCAATATTCTCCTTTGTGAAGTAGTCAGACTTCATGGATTGTCCTACACTATCGTCAGTAATTGTGGACCCTCGGAACGCTATCAGCATTATGTTGATTTACATCGTCAGAAAGCTTCTACATTTCATGTTGGTGACCTTGTCTGGTTGCTGCATAGGAACCTCCCTACTTCACGTCCTTGCAATAAGCTTGACTATCGCCACCTTAGTCCTTACCGGATCACAGCTCAAATTAGCGATGTGGCATTCCGACTCGAGCTCCCTCCAGTTGTTCATCTCCATTCAATATTTCATGTTTCTTTATTGGAACCCTACACATCTAATCCCTTTCCAGATCGCGTTCCTTAGCTGCCTCCATCAGTGAAAATTGATGATCGTGAGGAGTTCGAGATTCGAGAGATTTTGGTCTCTAATTTCGTCGACGACTATATTAATTCGTTGATTGGAAAGGATATTCTCCAATTGATTGTGCCTAGGAACTACGGAGAATCTGACCAATGCCCCTGACAAGATTGCGGAGTTCCAGCGAAGTTATCCTAACAAGCCACGTCCAAGAATTACGACTACAACATAGGATCCTTTGAAAAGACGAGAGTTAGTATGGGAAATGAAGACTCATATGACCGCACAACTATCTTGCAGAAGCCTTTATTAGTCTTGGTGAGCACTATCACATCGTGCACTGGACCAAGCTCTTACAATCACTTACGTAAAAATGGACCAGAATAACAGTAAGGTTCTTAGGCTTGAAAAGTTGGAGTATCTGAAGGTTAGCGTCTGGAGCTTTGATGCATGGCCATGGGTCAGGAGCACTAGGTCATTGGTTGAGCTTTGGTAGGATGACTCTAACTTTCACGTTGGGCCTCTTAATCATGTCTTAAAGACACAAGAAAATTCAGTTGAAGATGATAGGGGCCACCTACGTGATATAGCTAAACCCATATGTACATGGAGTTCATCAACTTTAGAGTATGAGGCTTTGAATATCAATGTGACCATTACCACAGGCAAATCATATAATGTGCCTCCTAAGGAGATGTCACGACAAAAAACTACCGAGGAGGCTTTACATTCAGCTTGATAATTGCTTTGGCCATAACAAGAAAAGATATGTATTCTCATACTTTTCTTACCTTGTATGGCATGGTGTGTTTGATGAGGTGCAATTGGGGTTCATGATGGTTGAACATACACGTGATGATATAGATACTCTATTCGACAATTACTCTACTCTTTTGAGAAGGTCGGATGCGTTCACTATTCTGGAGTTAATGCAGTTGTTTCGGCTCCAATGCCTTATCTTGTGCATGAGGTCCCTGATTGAAGAGCTTTGTGGAGGCTACATTCATGATAAGAAGGAATGTTTGATTGACCATCTAGAACCACTTCTTTTCAAATACTGCCAAAAAGATGGTTGGCCTCTAATGACATATAAGATGAGACCTGGGCACCGAGAGTGGCTACCAGAGAAGGGTATCAAAATGTGGAAGGTAGATGCAGAGGGTGCACCCATGATTCCTCAAGGAGTATCAAAGGTTGTACCTCTAGTGAAAGATCTTAAGGACATTGGTGCTTTGACAAGCTCCATAACAAAGTACATTACGCATTGGGTAGCCATCTCAAAGGAGGTTATCGACATGAATGAGGTTATCGACTACTAATTGGATCTACTACATGTATTCAGAGAGGTGGATATTGGTCCATCTGACATGCATGATTTCTTCCTCCACACGCAACATGATGCTTTGGTTGAACCAGAAATAGTGATCCAATAAAAATGTAGTCTTTGACTATCATATGTAGGCCCGTCTAACTTGAGACCCAAAAATCATGTTTAGATCTTTAATCCAAATCAAGATATTAAGAGGGGCATGTTCTCGCTTGTGAGGCCAGTTGATAGTTGTCCAACAGGATTAGCTTATGCAGAAGAAAACCCTCTAAAAGACCCAAATGAGCCTCACTACAAAGAGGTATATGTCTCTTAGTGGAAGCCTATCAATAGGAAGGTTGTATCTTATCCCAATAACTACATTGATTGTTGAGAGGAGATGGAGGCCTAACCATAATGATCAGCTCGATACTAACCATAAGAAACCATTGACTTTGCATGGACGGTTGAAGGGATGCCTTCAACCATTTTGATCCCAAACGACATGGGCTCCCAGTTAAAAGACCTGGTTACTAAGGAGGATAAGGATGAAGAATAAAACTGTCTTTCAGCTTGAGTAAAATGTGTTCTGCTTCGTAGCTTAAAAGCTGTAAAATGTATCTTGCTTGCTATCAAAATGAGTAAAATGTGTTTTGCTTGATAGCTTAAAATTCTCAAATTAGTAATTTTTTCTCAAATTCATGAGTTGGTGGTTTGTATCATAATGTATCATTGTACAGTTTCTCAGCATGCCTATTACTGCCAGGTTTCTCATCGAAAACCCTTCGCGAGGGGGTTTTTTAATCGCGACAGTAATACGTTTGTTGTACTCTTTGATTGGGTCCCATAGGCCAATTAGTATCTGTGGACGATAAAAATCCGTTCAATTAATTCTCTATGGCCTGACCTTTTTTTTTTCCATTATCTAGGCACCTATTTATTAGGAGCACCAGGTACTTGAGGAAGATATGCAGAATGGTCAAAGTGCCAAGGGACATGTTGTAGTACTTATCTTTATGAGGAAGATGTCGAGCACGCCTTATGTAGTACTCATCTAGGTGAAGAAGCCGGACAATCGCTAATAGCTACACACTCTTGCAACTTTGGCATCATTCTTTTCTTGTAGTACGTACTTACTTGGTGGATTGCCATATGCATGGGCTAGAGCTTGATTAGATAGGTTCGAGATCCAACCCTCTGTAAGGTTAATCATGCAGTACATCTAATACTAATCAAGGTTTTTTCCCTCGAAAACCCCTTCGAGGTGGGGTTTTTTTAATCTTGATAGTAATATGCGTAGTGTTCTATTGTATTTGGTCCCATAGGCCTTTTGGTCTCTGCAAATGATAACATTCAATTCAATTCTCTAACTTCCTAGCATTGTCGGTAACTCTGCTTAATATTCCAACTCCCTTGATAGTTATGGTATAACACGTAAGCCTAGCACATCATCTCCTTTTGTGGACTTGTTATGGATTCTCTTTGTCAGTTGTAAGCTGCTTGGATATGCAGGCTCAGACCATTTGTGAAGGAAATTGTTATACATTGGCATTTTCCGACATGAAGGGAGTGCATCAAGTGGGCTGGGTTATATGCCAAAATACCTTTGCATGTTGTATTTTACTGCTGATTTTAACTTTGAAGTGAGTTGTTTTTTTTTTAACCATTGGGGTAAACGGTTTCTAGCACCGAACAAAAACTTTCCGAAGGTGTTGCGGACCTGGAAAATAACGTTGCAAAACATCCAGAACCAAGTGTGCAGTGTGAACAAAGCCATTTCGGGTCCCACTTGCACATTTGCTTGTTTGTATGACTCTGTTGTTTATCTATGTATTGTGCAGGCAGGGGCGATGCTTCTTCCTCCTCTCATCGCGTCGGACTACGGCGCTCCCTCTTCCCTTCTCATTCTGTCCAGTCCTGCTGCACCACCTTGTTAAATTTGGACCCCTGATCTCCCATCCTTTGCACCAGATTTGATTTGAACACATGACCATGATGGCACCCGCGCTTGACGTAAGCACTCGTTCCCTCCCATTTTTTGTATTGAATCTGTCATATAATGTGGTTTGTTATAAGGAACGTAGCCCAAGTCTGGAATTTAACTTGGATTAATATGTATAGTTGCCATGTGTCTCGGTTGGACTGTGTGTTAGAGATTGATTTAGGGTTGTTGAGTTTATGCAGGAAGAAGATGACATGCTTGCTCCTCCGGGATATAATGATGGGATTGAAGCAGTGGAAGGTTAGTTTGGTGCTGTTTACTTTGATCATATACGCATATTGATGATTTTATTGAGTTTAGACGCAGGGCAACCAGAACGTAGCATTGTTCCTATTGAGAATCAGATTGCAGATGATCCTCAGATGGGGAAATTCACCTGGCCTATAGAGAATTTTACCAAATTATCTTTGAAAAAGATTTACTCAGAAACATTTATTATAGGGGGATACAAATGGTGAAGTTCATTTGGAATCCATTTGGCCTATTTTCATTTTTTTTGTAAAAGATCACGTCTTGATGCCTTGCTTATTGTGGTGTTGCAGGCGCGTGTTAGTTTTTCCCAAAGGGAACAATGTGGATTCCCTCTCTTTGTATTTAGATGTTGCAGATGCGCCAAGTTTACCCTATGGGTGGAACAGATTTGCTAGATTTAGCCTGACTGTGATCAATCAACACGATCCAAAATTCAATATTCGCAAAGGTGAGAATGTGTTGCTTGCATACTTTTACATATTTGGTGACCAGTTGCTAACTAGTATTAAGCTTTTTGCTTCTTAAACCCCTAGATACACAACATCAGTTCAATGTACGAGAGAATGATTGGGGATTTACCTCGTTTATGCCTCTACATGAGCTTTATGATCCGTCAAAGGGGTTCCTTGTCAATGATACGCTTGTAGTAGAGGCGGATGTAAATGCACGGAAAACATTTGACTATTGGGCATATGATTCTAAGAAGGAAACTGGGTTTGTGGGGCTCAAGAACCAGGGAGCTACATGCTATATGAATTCTCTCCTGCAGACACTTTATCATATTCCATATTTTCGCAAGGTGCATTGCATGCTCTTTAGTATTATCTTCAAACTGGTAATGACTTTGATGTCTGAAATTTTATATATGAGCAGGCAGTGTACCACATGCCCACTACTGAGAATGATGTTCCATCAAACAGTATTCCTTTGGCTCTTCAGAGTCTTTTTTACAAACTTCAGTACAATGATACAAGAGTTGCAACTAAAGATCTCACCAAATCATTTGGATGGGATGCCTATGACTCTTTCTTGCAGCACGATGTTCAAGAGCTTAACCGCGTTTTGTGTGAAAAATTGGAGGATAAAATGAAGGCAAGATCTCTCCTTTTCAGGCCTTGACTCTAGGTGGAGTATTCATTAACAAGAACTCTCAATATGCAGGGAACAGTTGTTGAAGGCACTATACAACAGCTCTTTGAAGGGCATCACATGAATTATATAGAGTGTGTTAACGTGGACTATAAGTCAACACGGAAAGAGTCCTTCTATGGTGCATATTCCGTTTTGTGGAATGATTTTTGGTTGTTGAAGAAGCTAACTTGTTGTTTTGTTTCTCATGCAGATCTTCAACTTGATGTAAAAGGTTGTAAAGATGTCTATGCATCTTTTGACAAATATGTGGAGGTGGAGAACCTCGATGGTGAGAATAAGTATCATGCAGAACAACATGGCTTGCAGGTATTTGAGACCCTTAGTTCCTTTAATATTGAGCAGAAAAGCATGACATATACTTATGATGACCAGGATGCTAGAAAAGGCGTCCTTTTCATTGATTTCCCCCCGGTCCTTCAGCTCCAGCTCAAAAGGTTTGAGTACGACTTTGCACGGGACACAATGGTAAAGGTATGAATGATGTTGGGTTGGAAATGAAGTTAATTATTGGTCATATAGTGACCTTCACATGCTATGCAGATAAATGACAGGTACGAGTTTCCTTTGGAACTTGACCTTGATAGAGAGGATAGGAAGTATCTGTCTCCTGATGCAGACTTGGGTGTACGCAATCTATACCATTTGCACAGGTATTGTTGACTTAACACTTGAGGAGGTGATTTTGGAGTTGCAAAGATTTTATTATTAACATGGAATTGTCAATTCTGCACGAAAAAGGCATATCCTTCTATGTTGTCAATCTTTTCTTTTGTAGCAACACTGTCTCTTTGTTGAAGGTGTTAACAAAAGTTGACATTCTATGAACTTTGAGCCTGAGACCAAGTACTTATATGATTGTGTTCTTGGTTTCCAGTGTCTTGGTTCATAGTGGGGGCGTACATGGAGGGCACTATTATGCTTTTATCAGGCCAACATTATCCGACCAGTGGTATTAACTAGCACCTTTCTTCTATTTTATATGATTCAGAAATTAAATGGCGGATTCATTCTGAACCCACTATAAGGAAAATCTGGAACATGCACATTAGACCACAATTCATTGACCTGAAAATTTTAATGTAGCCAACCTAAAATGTGTGTTGGCACGTGGGTGATGTATTCAATGGTCATTTAATCACCATTGAGAATTATAATGGTGGCAAAGAAATGCACAGGTCACATATGAAAAAGGATTAGATCGCTGCAGAATAACCATACAAGATATTCCTTCATTAGACCGTTTAGACGAATGCAAATATTTGGTATTAACATCAGGTGGCAGTCAAAGTACGGACATGTGGCTGAAAAATGCTGTATGCTTATTTTGATGTCTGGTTGAGTCTAGACCTTTATCTTCTAGAAATTTGGGTGGTAGAAATTTTTGCATGATACAAATCTGCTCAAGTGGGTCCATAATTTGGGGCTGTGAATGTTGTGGTCTTAGGATCACATTATGTGGTATAAAGAGTATTTAATTTTACGGCTAGGCTATCCTTCCTCAGGTACCCTTTGCAATTAAGTGCCTGTTTATGGAGCTGGTTTTGTGTTAAGAAGCAAGTTTCTGTATCAAGTTTCTGTAAACTTGCTGTACAAGCCCTGGTGTTACAAATTATGAACCACATCCATAATGTAATCAGGTGGTCAATTGGTTTGCATATTGACACCTGAGTGCTTGGAAAAAGTAAATATAATGTATACTTCTTTTCAATATTGTAGTTCAACAGTTAATGTGCACAGGAAAATTTTGATAGAAAAGCATTTCTATTCAAGGACTCAAAAGACTACTTTGCTATTAAGATCATTTGTTAAAACCTTTTTGCGTCTAGGTACAAGTTCGATGATGAACGTGTCACAAAGGAAGAGATAAAGAAGGCTTTAGAAGAGCAATTTGGGGGTGACGAAGAGGTATCTGATTATTTTGATAATAATTGTATTTTTTAAGGTAGTGGGTTGTTATTTTTGTTTTTACGTGTTTTTATATGAATTGCAGTTGCCTCAGACCAATCCTGGCTTTCCCTTCAAATTTACCAAGTATTCGAATGCTTATATGCTTGTTTATATCAGAGAGTCAGACAAGGAAAAAATTATATGCGATGTTGATGAAAAAGATATTGCCGAGCATCTCCGGGTAAGTTGTGGGATGCGGTCTTGAAATTGGATTCAGTTTATGGGTGTTGAGCTTTTTGTGCAATTTTCCAGGTGAGGCTAAAGAAGGAGCAAGAAGAGAAGGAGAAAAGAAAGAAAGAAAAGGCAGAAGCACACCTTTACACAATTATTAAGGTGGTAGAAGAAATTTGCTTTCCTCTCAGTTTCAGGCCTATGGGTCTTAATTGTTTTCTGATTCTTGTTAGGTGTCAAGAGATGAAGACCTTATGAAGCAGATAGGTAAGGAGATTTACTTCGATCTTGTTGATCATGACAAGGTTCATAGCTTTCGCATCCAAAAGCAGAAACCATTCACTGAATTTAAGGTGAAATCACATCAGATGGTGGTACAAATATTTAATGTCTGATATTCTTTTGGTTCACTCATTCTTGTGTGCAACATGTGGTCGTTTATAGGAAGAAGTTGCGAAGGAGTTTGGAGTTCCAGTTCAATGCCAGAGGTTCTGGTTATGGGCTAAGCGGCAAAACCATACGTACCGTCCAAACCGACCTTTGACTGAACAAGAGGAATTGCAGAGCGTAAGTTAGTATGTGCTGAAATATTATTAAGTGACCAGGACTCATGGGGAGTGTATTGTACAACAAGGGAGCTATAATTGAAAGATGTGTTGTTGTTGCTTTTCTGCAAATTTCAAATTGAGAGGACTGGTTGGCACTCCCCATTAGCAAAATGAAGCAAGACAAATCTGTAAATTTCACGTAGGATTTTAATTTTTAGGTTTCCACCTGCTGGTTACATGAACCCTATTTGTTGATATTTGCAGGTTGCATTTCTGAGGGAGGCCTCTAACAAAGTTTATAGCGCAGAATTGAAGTTGTTTCTAGAAGTTCTTCCACCTCAGGTGAATTATGTTTGTTTTTAGTGCATATGATTGCCCATTTAGAATTGTGTTTGTTATTGTTAGAGCCATGTCAGATTGAGAAATGCTAAATCACAAATTTTACGTGTTTCCAGGGGCAACGTGTTCAGTATTCTCCCATTGATAAAACAAAGGAAGATATCTTACTTTTCTTTAAACTCTATGACCCTACAACAGAAGAGTTGCGGTATGTTTTATGTTTTTGTGAGCAAAGGTCGTGAAAATGCATGGATATCAGAATCATAAGATTTTTATGCACCATGTTTTTCTGTTTTACAGTTACGTAGGGAAGGAATTTGTGAAATCATCTGGCAGACCTATGGAGATTGTACGTAGGTTGAACGAGTTGGCTGGATTTCTACCAGATGAAGAGATTCAGCTGTATGAGGTTTGTGCATAAAGATGGTAGAAATTATACTGCCTGGCACCAGATTAGAAGCCTTCATCCATTGATGGTTGAGAGTAAGAGAGATTTTAAGGTCTATGATTAACAGGGCAGTATGATGCACCCCTTTTCCTTTTGACTGGGTTAGTAGTGACATCTACTGGAGGGAGGGAAGGAGGGAAGGGAAGAGAGGTCTATTAACGTCTACTGAAGGCTTGAAGGATCTATGAGACCAAACCTTAGAAGCCTTCATCCATTGATGGTTGAAAGTAAGAGAGATTTTAAGGTCTATGATTAACAGGGCAGTATGATGCACCCCTTTTCCTTTTGGCTGGGTTAGTAGTGACATCTACTGGAGGGAGGGGGAAGAGAGGTCTATTAACGTCTACTGAAGGCTTGAAGGATCTATGAGACCAAACCTTAAAAATCAAAGGGGCTGCATGGTCTTTTAGTCTTCTAATGTACAAAAAGTTCTATAGGAAGCTGAACCAAAATATGTAACAAAATGTTCTGATCTATGAGACCAAACCTTAGAAGCCTTCATCCATTGATGGTTGAAAGTAAGAGAGATTTTAAGGTCTATGATTAACAGGGCAGTATGATGCACCCCTTTTCCTTTTGGCTGGGTTAGTAGTGACATCTACTGGAGGGAGGGGGAAGAGAGGTCTATTAACGTCTACTGAAGGCTTGAAGGATCTATGAGACCAAACCTTAAAAATCAAAGGGGCTGCATGGTCTTTTAGTCTTCTAATGTACAAAAAGTTCTATAGGAAGCTGAACCAAAATATGTAACAAAATGTTCTATTTTAAGGAAGCTAAATCAAAATCTGTAACAAGAAACTCTATTCTAAGGAAGCCAAGTCAAATTCTATTTTAGGATATTGAACTTGGCAGAGATGGCCCATTCGCCATTCTGGCCACTTTAAATAGGCAAGTCAGCATTAGACCTGTTCTATTTTTTTCTGGTGCGGTTCCCTTTATATTCGTGGGCAGCGCTAATGTCACCCCTTCAGAATCAGAAGATTTGTTTTCCGTATTAGAGTCCTCAATTTCCCAGTTATCTGGTAAGGGCCTTAGCTGAGAAAAATAATGTTCTCTGCTTGCCTTGGAGGACGTTCTGGACTTTTTGGATTCAGTTTATCTCTTTGTTTGTGGATGCTTCTCTGTTTAAAGAAATCTCTTCAGACGAAATGAGAATACACTTTTCTGATCATAATTGTGAAGATATTGGGCCTCTAAAGAGGCAACAGGGTCTTCCTCTTATGATATAGTAGGCTGGACAGGTAAAGGTGGAACATTCCTCAGATTCAGCCATATTCATATAGACAATTTTTGTCCTATGCTTAGCCCTATCAATCTCATTTCAATTGGTGAAATGACGCTCTAAATTATACATCGAATATCTTATTTATTGAAGTGACCAGGTCTATCAGCCGAACTGTTCAAAGAAATTCATATAGGATTTTCCTTTTCTCTGGTAGGACCATGTATTTGAGACATAAAGTTGCTCCAATGTGAGCTGATTGATCTGATGCTCAGTGAGTTTCTGATTCGGTAACCCAGAAAGAAAGGTTTTATTAACGTCTACGAAAGACCACTTGGGTCTATGAGACCATTTATACAGCACTTATGTGCAGCTAGGGGCGCATTTGCAGCCTCCTAGAGATGTCACATAAAAATGACCACATTTGCAGCCTCCCAGAGAAAGGGAGAGATAGGTAATCGATAGTAATCCTACGTCATAACCACATTGTGCATCCCATAAGACATACGACAATCTCCCAAGTGTCTCTAGCGAGACGTGAACGCAAGATCATCAGGTCTGTAAGATGTTTCTACAAACAGTTTGGAAGTTTCTGTCATGCAGTAAACTTCCATGGACAAGCTCATCTACATCTCCCTCATCCCCTTCAAAAGCATTTGAAGCTGTTGAACCTTTACTGACCATCTCTCTCATTTGCACGAATTCACTAGGTAGTCTCTAATCTTAAATGCAGGCAGACAAAAAGATAGTCAGAAATCAAGCATCATATTTGTGACGATCTTGTATGATAGCTCGTTGCATTATACAAACCATTTATCCCATTGCTTCGCTTTGGCAATGCTTATGAAACCAAGTACAAACATCATATTTAACTTCTATGAGGCATAATCTTCAGAAACATTAATATAAACTTTTCAAAGTTGCAAAAAATGCAAGAAAAAATAGATATAAAAAACTGTTGCAGAAAGGTCAACTTGATGAAGATGTCCCATTTGCTTGGTGGTGAAATAAGTCCCTATTCGCATTAGCATAAGTTCCCTTTTGTGTTTCTATCAAGTTTCATCTTCTAAAAGACTGCTTTTTTGCTTTTGTGTTTCTGTTTTTTTTCCTTGGATGGACATAGCTAATGTTGCTCCCTTAAGATCAGGAGGTTCCCTTTTCTTGGAGAAAGGGAACACTGGTATTTGCATGTAAAATTCTTTTTGGACATAGATAATACTACTCTTTCAAAATCAGGAGACTCCTTTGCTTCGAGAATGGCAACAGTTGCATTTGCATCTAGAATCCTTTTTGAAACTTGGTTCTTGACTTGTTCTTATTTTAATATTTTCACAAACTTCCATTGTCCCACCCTGTCTGGCTTTATATATTTATATGTATTTCAGGTCAATCTTCTCTATGTTACTTTTATCGTGGATTTTTGTTAGATTATTAATTTATCGTAATTATGTTTGGTTTCAAACTGTAGGAAATAAAGTTTGAGCCCAATGTTATGTGCGAGCATATTGACAAGAAAATGACATACAAAATTAGTCAGGTATGGTGATTGATTGATTGTGTTTGTATACGATACTAGATAGCCATTTTTTGGAGTAATCTGGACATGAGTCATTTGTCTAGTTGGAAGACGGTGACATAATCTGCTATCAGCGGCAACTGAAAAGGGAAGAAGAAAATCGTCACAGATATCCAGATGTTCCTTCATTCTTTGAGTATGTTCGCAATCGACAGGTGAGGCTTTCTCCTCATGGAACATTTATCTGATGCTGCTTTGACTTTTTGTTTCCGTCTTTCTATTCAATTGCCTTGTGCGGGAATTGCTGAGCATCCTTGTGTGTGTTGTGTTTTGACGCTTTATTAGACCTCCTGAAGATTTAGATACACCATGTCCATGATCTGTAGGAGAATGTCTTCTGCAGTTCTTGGCTGGTTGCCTAGATATTATTATGCCAGGCAGTCTCATTTAGATAACAGTTGTAACTGAGGAATTATTGGACTTACGAAAATGTGCTTGAATGATTGGCTGGCTTGTAACTCCTCTTTGTGTAATGGGAAGATCTTTCTACTTTAAATAGTAAGTTGTTTCTGGACTTCTATAACATTTTTTGATATGGTGTCCTGTGGTATGTCTGTTTTTTAAGGTTGTTCGCTTTCGGAGACTTGAGAAGCCAAAAGAAGACGAGTTCTGTTTGGAGCTGTATGTAACCAAGTTATTGGTATCATTATTATGAATCTAGCATCAAATTTCTAGTCAACAAGTTTTGCTGTTTTAGCTTGTTTACATTCCTGTTCTAATCTAAGGTCGTCTTTCATCCAGTTCAAAACAGCACACATATGATGATGTGGTTGAAAGAGTTGCCCAGCACTTGGGCATGGATGATCCATCAAAAATCAGACTTACATCTCATAATTGCTATTCCCAGCAGCCCAAACCACAGTCTATCAAGTATCGTAGTGCAGAGCGTCTTAATGAGATGCTTGTCCACTACAATCAGGTCTGTTGATGATAGGTAATGCTAATCCTGTGGATTGTACGTTATTGTGCCGACTTTTTAAGAAAATCTAATTTGGCAGACAACTGATATTCTTTACTTTGAGACTCTCGATATGCCACTTCCAGAGCTACAGGGTCTAAAGACTCTGAAGGTGGCATTCCACAATCAACGGACAGAAGAGGTGAATGTTGGATTGATTATGTTGTAACTCTTGGCAGTTGGTAACGGAAGATTATATACGCAGGTTTCAGTGCAGAGCATCAGGTTGCCAAAGCAAAGCACAGTTGGTGATGTTATTAATGATCTTAAAACAAAAGTAAGGCTAGATAAAATTATGTTTGTAAAATGCATATGGTGTCTAACCTTTACCTTCTGCTCGCATTGAAGGTTGAGCTATCTGATCCTAAAGCAGACTTGAGAATCTTAGAAGTCTTCTATCATAAGATCTACAAGGTAATTTCACTGCTCAGTAGATCTCAATCCTCGAGCCGGTAAGATTCTATGTTTCTCATTTTAATCTTGTGGATTTTCAGATATTTCCTCTGACAGAAAAGATTGAAAACATTAATGACCAGTATTGGACGCTACGGGCAGAAGAGGTTTCTATCTTAGGCTGAATTTGTGTTTTGTTACCTTTATCAGTATTGCATTCTTACAGAGATAAGGGGAATCAGATTCCAGAAGACCAGAAGGATCTTGGTGCTCAGGATCGCTTAATTCATGTCTACCATTTCACTCGTGATGCTTCTCAGAACCACGTGGTATAGTGGCCAATGTTCTCCACTTCACTTGTTATGATTTATTACTAATCCTGAAGCATACAGGTACAAAATTTTGGTGAGCCTTTCTTTCTAACAGTTAAAGAGCACGATACATTGTCTGATGTCAAGAACCGCATCCAAAGCAAGTTACAAGTTAGCGACGATGAATTTTCTAAGGTATTGTTGAACTTTCATATCTTAAGCATTTGTGGTGCAATTCTGTCATCTAATGTTTGTAATGCAGTGGAAGTTCGCCTTTGTTTCATTGGGACGATGCGAGTATCTCCAGGACGATGAGACAATTGCAGCTCGTTTCCAGGTTCTGTCCAGATCATTAGTTTTCTTTTGGTAAAGCTTGTTTGTGGCATAATGGAGACTGAATTGCAAGGTTTGAAAACAGAAGAGAGATGCTTATGGTGCATGGGAGCATTATTTGGGGTTGGAGCATGTGGATAGTGCTCCTAAGAGGTCATTGCAGCTGAACCAGGTTGGACTATATCTTTAACATGAGCAGCCTGCTGTGGTTGAAAATGTTTGTTGATGCTTTAGTACATGCAGAACCGGCACCAACTTGAGAAGCCTGTGAAGATATATAACTGAGAAAGCGCTGATGTATGCTGAACGGATCCCAAGGTTTTGTGCTGGTCTTGGAAGGCCTCTCATCCCAAGGATGCTTATATAAAATGTTAAACACAAGGGCGAGATTAGTGCGTCCATTCGATGTGGTCCTTTGTTGGCATCAATTTGACAAGTGCAGATATAGCATGCATACGAAATGCAGATGCTTTCACAGTTTACCCGATGAATTAGCAATTATACAGGTTCACCACACTTCATTGTGCGCCATAATTCTTTTGTACTCCATTCTTATTCAAAGGAGTTCCAGGAATTCCAATTTTTGTTGTGGAAGATATGCCACAGATTGTTCAATGTATGAGAAGTTGGGACATGGACATTTTCATCTACTTTTAAGTGTGTACAAATGTAACTTCCCTTGTCATATATACATACTTTTTGGTAGCTGTTCGTTCGGGATAATATTTTTCAAGGGCGTATTGCCCTCTGTATGTCATACATTTGAGAGTATTTTTTTTCCATGCAGATTCCCTCTTATGTTTGATTTATTCTGTTGCCAAACGATGTTCTAATTTCACATACGTCAGGGTTTTTCTATTTACATCTCTGATAATGAAGTTTGAGCATGTGTTGATAAGTTTCTTTCCCTGAATCACAACAGCTCTCTCCATTCAAGTTTTTACTCAACCTTCTCATAGCTGGCGTTTCTGACCATCTATTATATTGGTAATATATGGTGGGGCGCAGGGATGGAATTTGACGGCCCACCCCTAATTTTCAAGGGACGGACAAAATGGATTTACGCCTTTCGCGTGACAGAAAGTTCTTAAATTCAAGCCTTTCAAATGCAATACAAAAATCTAAAATGACAGAAAACTCAAAAACATAGAACAAGCCATATTTCTATTATAAGATCATGAAATACATAATGTTCCAGATAAATACCAATGAAACAAAAATAGTATTTTAAGCTTAAAATCAGTCATAGCACTTTATTGAAGTGGCATTCCTCTCCTTTGCTTCGCTTCATTCCAATCCTTGTAGCATGCTTGCCAGTTTACTCTTTCGAATGCTTCATCCCACAATGACAACACATGGTGGCATCAAGTGTTTCTAAGTTCATGCGTTATCTTATATCTTCGTTATCTAAGTTCATGTGCTTCCAGGAATGACCATACCACACTGCCATAAATTCATCAATGCCAGAAAACTGTCCCACCAACTATCACAAGTTCCATTTTCATCTCTGCAAATAGTCCAAGCTACGACCATCCCTTTGTTCTTAGCGGCTCTAAAAAGTGTCTCAACAAAGTCCTCCCTCTCACTCAAACATCTAACCACATCTACTTTTGAAGCAAACTTGGTAAGCAATTTTTCCAACCATTCCTTAGTCTCATCATCCCTTATAACATCATCCACAACATATATTGACGGATTGAAGAATTTCATGGCATTAAATATTCACACACATCTGCAAACCTCATAGCAAGTGCATTTAATACAGCAGTAATGAATGATTTCCCAATACGAATGCAATGTGGAAGTGAACTGCTATCCTTAGGAATGTCACTCAAATCAAGTGCTCGTGCATTATCGTTTTTTCCTGGAATAGGAACATACCTGAGTGTATGCTCATGAATAGTGGTACCACCATCATCCAAGAATGACATCAAACCATCCTTGCAGCAGCTCATAAAAAGACTAAGATGCTTTGTTCCTTACCCAAATGCTCTTTCCGTGGACAAGTATTTCCTAGAAAACTTCACGTTTATATTTTCCAATAATATTCCAATCTTTGTGACATCAAGCAAGTCCTTCTAGAATTCTGTATTCAACATGTTTAATTCCACAAGAACATCCGCTAAGAAATGTATCATGAATTGCACCTGGAATAAATAAAGTACGAATAAATGATGCATTGATTGGTTGGTGCATACAAATACTAATTAAAAATTAAAAATGTTCAATGATTGATTGGTAGTTTGTAAAGTTGTGGGTGTATATGTTGGGGTGTATACAAATTATATAATGAAATGTCATATAAATTTTTTTTTGGAATATATATTTAACAAGAAAAATGAAAGGCAAAGCTTTAATCCTAGCCTTTCAAATGACGTGCACATCTTGTAATTGCCCTTCTCTATGACGGGCAATTGCCCAAGCGTTGACCTTCATTTGCCATACAATTTTTATTTTTACTTGTTTTGACAGGCAAAAAACCCAAAAACAGGCGTGAAAGCCGTCAAATTCGAACCATGGTGGGGCGGCAGCTGCATTTATTCATCTGGTTCAATGCTGCCAGATTTTGTTTAATGATGAGATAATGTATTATACACAGGTTACATTCCATGCCTTTTTTTCATTTGAAATCAAAGCGACATTTCTCTGTATGTACACTTTTGTTAACGTCTCTTTTTTTGGCAGC
Organism: Isoetes engelmannii; assembly: GCA_011763485.2. Lineage (NCBI taxonomy): Eukaryota > Viridiplantae > Streptophyta > Lycopodiopsida > Isoetales > Isoetaceae > Isoetes > Isoetes engelmannii. The sequence goes on from JAANSK020268603.1 coordinate 20,905, forward strand.
AAAAGCATGTGTCACGAAATATTGAAGGAAGCATGTGTCACGAAACAAAGGGAAAAAAAAAATGAAGGAAATATTGGCTCCCGATCTTGGCCTCGATCACGCATAAGTCGAATACCATACTGCAGTATTCGACTTGCCCAATACCAGCTCGCAAAAAAAAAAAAAGTTCGGCGAAGGGGGGTATTAGACTTGTATACAAGTCACGCATCGATGGGGCAGGCGCATCGTTCTTACGGTGCATGTTTTTACGGTGCATGTTCCTACGGTGTGTATCTATGAGGTGCCTATGAACTTTCCATTTTAATATTGAAGAGCTTATGAATGACATTCTCGAATATTCTAGGACATGCTACGATTTGTTAGGATATCGTAGAACTTTCTAGGACATTCTAGAATGCTCCGAAATATTCTTGAACATTCTATTTTAGTATTTGCGAAGTTTCAAAAAAAACTTTCTATTTTTAGACTGAGCAGCTTATTGAGGTGCTTATTCATAGTCATCTAGGATGTTTT
>JAANSK020268604.1:0-11812 GCA_011763485.2 Isoetes engelmannii
GTGTTTGGGAGTCCTCGCCAACCGCTGGACGCCCTGTACGAATATCACCATAAACAACTGGGGGGTCTGGGGGGATTCAAATCGAAGGTCTAATTTTCTAATATGTGGGGTGTCATGTTCAATGGTCTAATGTATTATATTTAAGGATATTTCATAAATAAATAATCTTCAATGGTTTAATGTAATGGTTTAAGTCAATGGCTTGTTGTGTTATGTGGCCACGGAATTTGTACGAAAAAGACACAATACGAAAGTTGTACGGAATTTTTCGGCGGCCCCTTCGGGGCCAAATGTTAAGAAATTACAACATAGGACACATTCTGCTACAAATTGAATTGGTACAAAACACAAATATAGCATAAGGATCGGGCCATCAATAAATTAGAAATTTAGTCTTCAATAATAATATTTGCATATATAGAATAAATCAATTTCTATGTCATCTGGTTTAGCACCAAATGGTGGATGTTCGCCCTCGAGTTTGAACCTAGGCACAAAATTGAAAACATACCTGATTTTGTATTGCAAGAAGTCTCCACACCGTCATCTTCGTCTACGCGAATTAGTGTCCAATCGCACGGTTTCTGCATGTTGTTTATTGCTGAAATTTTCCATGACGATGAATGAAACGAAAAGAAGATGAGGATACCATGAGCTTTGAATGACACACCGGTTCTGCTTGTTTTCGTGAGCACTCTGATGCCTCCTCTGCACCATGGAAATAGTGATTGAAGCACCCATCAATCAGGCTCTAGGGAAATGGAAGGATCAGGCCCTAGTTATATAAAACATGTGCATGCACATACGGATAGGTGGAAAGCACATTCAATACCACAAGCTACCAAATTTGGATAATGCAATAGCTTAACATCAAAACTTCCACAAAATATTCTCTATTGTTGTGCACACCATTTATATCGAGATGCTTACAGCTACAACCTGGACAACAATAAAATTAGCAAGGCATAGCTAGATATAACTTGCAAAATTTTATAGACAGATTACTCCCCTGAATTGTGCTTTATTAACATGGCCAAAGCTACCTTCTCCCAATAAGCATTCAAGCTTTAAAATCATAGTTGTTGCAACAAGCTCACTTTAAGATAATGTCTTCAGTAGGAATAGTGGCAACGCCAACCACTTGTGGGGATTCCTTTTTCAACCGAGGATACTTAACGTTATGTCATCTGCAAGAGACATTAATGGTTATTCTACATCTGGTTATTCGCTTGTTGATCTATTCGACCTGCAAATCTTTGTTAATTAATATGCACATGCTCTGGCACCTTCATTCATGCACTGGATAGATCGACTACCTAAGATGTGGCTATTTGATCGAGCACATCAGAAAGTATTCTTCTTGGCGCCATCCCGATTTGATATAGAAAACACACATTCTCAGTTTGTTTTGTTTCTGCAGGCGCTTGAGAGAAACACACATTTTCTCAATAACGCAAAAAATGGTATGAATGCTGAAAATGGCGGGTAAAAGAAAAACAAATTATCTCAATAATGCAACCCACCAAAAATGGTATTAATGGCCCAGCTTTCAAAGTGGACAGCTAATACGGGGGAATGACCGAAAAGTAGTTGAGAAAGGGAAAGTTGCGGGCAGGAGAGAGTATTTTAAATTTGAATTGCGGGCGGGATAAAGATAATACTTTTTTGATATTGTATTTGGGGCAAAATACGGTTCGAGTTGCGGGCCCATACCATGCATTCATGATATTTTCTAGGTCAGGCCGACATTGTTTTCTACTATTCTCTGCCTCTTCGACGTGCGGCCGGCTCTAGCATATTTCCTCACCGATCTCATATCCCACCAATATTTCTCGAACGCGCTTATTCTATCTAGTTACTCTGTTCATTTCCGGCCTGCCTGCCAAAATTTTAGAGCGATTTGAGCACTGCAGACTATACTTTCTGATACCGACCTTCTCGCACTTCCCTAGCACTTCTCGAGCACTCCTCCACCTTCTCGAGCACTTATCGAGCTTCTCGAACACTCTCCAGCTTCTTGAGCACTTCTCCAGCTTCTTGATCACTTCTCTAGCTTCTCGAGCACTTCTCCAGCTTGATCGAGCACCTAAATATGGCTCCTAAAGGTTAGTATGGTTGTGTTTTTGGTAGATTAGAACACTGTCACTCATATTTAAGGAATGCACATTCAATGTGTATGCCTTGAGAAGACTATGTATGTAACTCCTTTTGTGGATAGGTTAAACATCCTGTGAGTATTTTGTAAGAAGATTATGTCTGTAAATATGTGGCTCTATGTGCTTTTACCTGGTTGGTGTTGTGTAAAAAGAATAATATGTGTTCTAAGACTTTAGTTTCTGAGTGTCTGCCCTATAAGGTATGAATTGTGCCTAATATTCGCGTTCAGTGCGACTCAAAGACCACAAAATAGTAATCAATAGCTATAAAAGCAAGTAACACAGTATAGTAATTAACAATGTCCTTTTTAGTTCTTGTAGATAAAATACTTCTCTACAATGTAATCTAGTCTATTGGGATCCATTTTTGTCGTCCTTAGCAGCCAGTTCATTTTGGCCTCCGACATTTATCTGACAGATTAATTAGAAATTTTCGCGCGTAGCACGAAAATATTTGAATGCTAACTTCAACTATGCAGTCACTCCTTTTCCTGCAGGGGTTCTAGAGACAAAGAGCAAATGGGTGTACCCAAAGCCGAAGGATGAGGATGAAGAGAATTGGGTGTCAGCAGAAACACTACCGATATATAACGAACCATAAAATCTTATAAGGTACCCTAAGATCTAAAATGCATACCCAATATTCCATGTCACCTTTGGTATAAGGAAGATACAAGAAAATTTGAACATTTTGGGAAAACAAATAAATATTTTTTTTTCTCATTTTCGAAACCACAAATAAGTTTTTCCCATGCAACAAAACATTTACAAAATCACAAGAAGCAGCATTAAGTACCCAAGTGAAAGCGCTAAACAAGTTCAAGAGAGCTTCAAAAGAAAACCACTGATCTTTGCAATACAAATGTCAAGGATAAAGCAATTGCAACAAGCAAGCCATGAAAGATAATTAGATAGATAGTACTTCTTACGTCATACTACATGGCAGTATGTTGTAGAGAGACTTGAACACAAGACCTCCTAATTGCTCCGGAAGGACTAGCCTCCAAACCACAAGGAGGGGAGTGGAGGAGGGGAGTGGAGGAGGGAAGAGGTAGAAGGTCAAAAACATCGTTTAGCTCAACTATCTGCAACGGCGCTACAAACAGGAAGCAGCTGATGGGAACCCTTGATCAACTAACGAGAATGACGCTAAAACGGTATCACAACATTAAGGGTAACATTATTTTGAGCCTAATGATTACTCGGAGTGAAATCCACGATCCCATACCAAATCCTGCTACAGGAGGCAGGATTCTTACCCTTCAGAGGTCCAGTATGGATAGGCACATCGTCTATTTACAAAAGGTGGTCAATATGGACGATGCCCGTCTCTCCAACCTTGCTTACACCATGGCAATGGGGCCGCAGTGCCTCAAGGTCTGCTGGAAGGACAATACGGCTCAGTGACTGGCCAGATGGAATGTGTACGAGCACAGGTGCATACAGGTAGAAACAGAGGCAGATCGTGGCAACCTGAGGCACTACATTGACACTTGTTTCCTCAGCAAGCTTTGGGACCCCGGCGCCCTGGAACATGCCAAAACAACACATTATAAGCAACACATAAATCCCACGCTGGCACGAGGTCCAGAATGCTACCTGCGTTCATATCTGCCCATGAAAAATTGCAAGTTCATCGCCTCCATTCGCACGGGTGCCCACCATCTTCGAATTGAGACATGCGGATGGATTGGAGAGCGACGCCAAAACATGATTTGTCAGTGCTACCAGATGGAGCCCTCAAGGATGAGCGTTACACTTTTCAGACCTGCCCGACGTATGATCAGATCCGGATGCACTATGCTGCCTTGGTCAGACCCAACGAGCCACTACACATTCTAATGGGCACGGGTTCAGCTCGCTCATTGGGATCATACATACATGAGGTGATGGACATGAGGTCCCAGATATGCCCGTGGACCACCACTTATCCATATTATTTTTATCTATATTTGTATAGCTTGTCAACATCGTTCTTGCTGCCACGGTTTTTCCCTCTGGGTTTTTTTTTAATCCGAGCAGTAATACATCTGCTGCCTTCTTGTACTGGGTCCCATAGGCCGATCGGCCTCTGTAGACGATAAAAAACATTCAATTCAATTCAATAGAATTGTTGGTTGAAAGACTTTATACTTGTTGAGTATATTGCTCAAACACGAGAAATAAATTCATAGCATTATTTATGTTTAAGCATTTCTTATGCATATATGATCTAGGCACTCAATATGTTGTATTATCCAATATGTTCATATAGCCTAAAGGTTTTAGCAACATCTAGCGGGGTTTATTAAACGGAAGTAATTGCTCAATTTAATGTTTTTTGCATAAAGAGTGCGCCCAAATTGAGCTATCCACTTCATCAACTTAACTTTCGCAAGTAGTTGTTGTGTTACCTATCTATGCACTTTGAAATACAACTACATTCTTGTGGCTTTGTAGCTTATGGCTTTAACTTATATGATGCCATCTCGGATCGGACCTAAATGAATTAAATTAAATTGAATTGAATTGAATGCAATTCAATTCAATTCTATTATGTTTCCAATGCGACAAAGAGCCGCTTATTTGTAAAGTTTTTTTTTTACTATTTCTTTTTTTGCAACAATTTAAAAGTCAACATTGACTTTTGCATGAAGGAATCGATGTAAAATTTTGTGTGCACGAAATTAGCTTCCCATCTCCATTCTAGATTGTAGGGACATGCCATTGGCAGCATGTAATTTATTTTCAGACAAAAATTGCAACCCACTTTCCATGTTGTAAATAATAATAATAAAAATATGAAGTAATTTTCTCTGAGAAAGGAGAGAATACAATATATTATAATTCTTAAAGAAAGGGGGCAGGGGAGAGCAAATTGAAGCGTAAAAGCTTTTTCTTTTAAATAACATCAACACATGATCCTTATGACACATGCATCAACGTGTGGCCAACATCATTCGGCACACATTAGATACTATATCAATAAATTTCAATTTTTAGCAACATAACATCTTGTTGCATTTTACTAGAAATTCTTTATTAAAATATTGCTAACTATAACTAGATTTTCATTTCCCTCTGAGAAACATTGTTTTAGCAGCTTTAGCATCCATATGTCCTTTTCCTCCATTTCCAAGAAGAGGCCCCCTTGGTCCAGGAAGACCTCCAGGATGAGGAAGAACAGGAAGACCTCCAGGATGAGGAAGAGGTCCTCTTGGTTGAGGATGAGCACCTCCATTAGCTCCATTGCTTCCATGTGCACCCCCACTACCTGTTGAAGGTGCTGAACCAGGAGCACTATCTGGAGATGAAACTGGAGTGGATGAAGGAGTTGCGACTGAAGTGGGTGAAATTTGTGCAGTGGTTGATGATGGTGCTGTTGAAGTTGAGTCTACGTTAGGTGGAGATGAGGTCACTGAGTTTGCATTAGGCGATGATGGATTTGCCGTAGACTGGGATGGGCTTACTTGTGGGGATTGGGATGGGCTTCCTTGTGGGGATTGGGATGGACTTTGAGGAGGGGGAAAAGTATACCCATGAACTGTAATAGCTTCAGAAGATACTTGAGAACTTTGGCGATGTGGATTCGGCATCTTAGACAATGTACCCTTTGAACTATGAAGTGCACTATGTGTGTGGAATCCTCTCTCAGTATGAAATTTTGGTTGACCATTAGAGAGGGTGATTGAGAATGATCCTGTGAAGAAAAACATGCAAAAAATAAGATAATAGTAGATTAACTCCATTAAGAATGATAGACGCTTGTACTAGCCAAGCAAGAAAGGAGTGCTCTATTGTAAGCTAGTCCATGTCTTAAATACAATGTAGATTCATATCAAATTCATGGGCTATTGTTTATTCAATTTCAAGAAACTATATTTGCATGTTGATGATGAATATACAATACAATATAATACAAGTACCCATTGGTTGAAGTCAATTCATAGTAAAAAAGCATGTGTCTACCTTAAAGGCAAATAGGAATAATGTGTTCTAATTATTTTCATGGAGGTAGTAGGAAGAGGGTTACTAAATTGTTTTATTCCTATACTCTTGGCTCATTATTTCACCATTGCTAAGATTAGTATTGAAATTTCGATTTTGTTCAAATAAAATAGCTATCAAATTGTCTAAAATAGGAAATTATTTGCTTACATTATCAATTTTAAGAGAACCATTTGAGTTGTTTTTGGATTGCCCGAAGGGGCAAACCTTTGTTTGATGGTGGGATTGAGCATATCCCTTGGTTTTTAGGTCAGATGCAGGTTATATAGAATACAAACTAGTTTTGAACTAGTAGTTTTAGTTTTAGTTTTAGTTTTCTTTCATGTATTCCTAGCCTTTATATGTTGTGACTATTGAATTGACCTGGCAAATGGCCGTTAGTAGGTTGCCTACATTTTGGGAAAAACTGATACGTATGGAAAAAATCAATGTGCTTGAGATATTAGATTTCATCCAAATTCAAATTGGAGACCTTTAGTGTGTAAGACTAACATGATAAGACCCGGGAAATGAGTGTGAGCAGGTCACATACATTTTGGGGATAACTGACACGTATGGGAAAATTAAATGTGCTCGAGGTATTATGATTTCATTCAAGTTCAAATTGGAGATCTTTAATGAGTCAAACTAACGTGATAACCAATTGCACTATGAAAACATTATCAAAAGTACTGGTTATTGAAAGTAAATCAACAATTCCTGCTGCTGTAGTTGCTACAGAAACACATCGACCTATTTGTGTATAAAAATGGGAAATGTTATTTTTGTACATTGTTTTGTGGTGTAGTTTGCAGAAGGCTAACACATTGAGGGTTTTTTAGAATACATAGCTAATAGAAGTGTTACGCATTGGATTTAATATTTTCGTTAAATGTTCTCTAGACATTGCAATGAGATATCCTATTTTCGAATTGGTTTCACCCGGATTTGAATTGAAGGCCTTCAGTATATGGGATTTTCATGATAGGCATCTACACCTCGTGAATTTTGGTACCACTAGGATTTTGATCCTCCCACAAAGAAAAGTACAAAAAGGTGCTCAATCATTATGGATTGCCCCTATGTTGTAGGTGAAGAACAACGGCCCTCTAGTCGCCCAAGATTCATCATAGCATGGGAGGGGACTTATCTCCTCCTGCCGCATCGGACCAGGTAGATGCAACCTGGAGTAGCCTCATTGGGTGAGATACCGAGAGACTACGTATCCGAAAGGCTACAGTCACCTCAGAGCTTGTTCCAGCCTATCTGCATAGTATGCACAAGAGGGGCGGATGGAGTGCTCAACCCTAGCCGTTGTCTATATGCCAGCCCAAGCCATTGCCATAACTCGGTCTGATCTATCTTGGAACTTTTACCCTCAGTCAAAGCGTTTTGGATGCTTTTGACTGCACTATATCAATCAGAGACGTTATTCTAGGGCTCCGTCAGAGTGAAGCTCTTTGATGCGACAAGCAGTCCATATTTGCAAGGCGATTGCTATGGATCTTATGGAAGAGAGATTAATGGTCTTCTCCCAAGAGTACGTTCACCTGGCCAAGATCTTAGACATGTTGAGATCTAAGCTTGAGAAGCAAAGAGCAGTAATGGAGGATCGGGACCTAGCCCATCAACTAGGGAGAGCCTTCTTTGCACAATTCTGACATAGTAGGAAGTGTATAAGCCATGCGTTTCTCTTCTACACTCTCGTATTGAGATGTAGTTGTTGTAAACGACATAGCCATCTAACGTACCTCACATTTTTTTCGTTTCAACGGAAGTTAATCTTTCAACAAAAAATAAAATAAAATATGACATGCTTCATCAAAATGATGCTTTTATATGATGTTTAGCGGCCTAACCTGAACCCTGGACTTTTCCTAAATATAACAAGGCTTATGATTCACCATTCCTGATTGTGGCAAATGTTAAAGTTACAAGGTCAGAGGTTATCCATCTTTTGCCAGCAGATGACATATACGATCTTGTTTTGGAGTGCGTCTTGTTTCTGGAAGCATTGCCAAGCCCAAGGTAGGTTAACTGATGTTCTATCCACCTTTCCCGTCATGCATAAAATGCACCTTTTTTCCCAAGCCTTGCTTATGGAAATCGCCCCGATGCCTAACCTATAGGCGTGCATTCAACATATGGAATAGAGCTTCAAGCCCAACTAGGAGTTCACAAACAAGCTTTTCCATACATTAGATTTTAACTTCTAGTATTAAAGGGCAACCCCTAGTGCGACAGCACCTTGTTATTACGTGTATATATAGGAAATCCTGCAAAGACTCCGTCAAGACCTACACTGTAACCTAAATCTGCCAATCATGCCTCCCTCCATCGATCGTTTTGAAAGACTTCCCGACTCTCTCATTTCTCGTATTTTCTGTCACTTCAGGCCTTTTGCTAAGTCTCTGCGTCGCTGCGAAGTGGTTTGTAAGCGCTGGAACCGCATAAGCAAGCTAGTAAACACTTTTGATTTTTCTGACATTTCCGAGGCTGATGAACCTATCATTTGGCAATATCTTTTCTCTAACTCACATATTCGAAGCCTTACATTCAATCCAGCTACTGAATACAGGGAGAAGTCTGTCAAAAGTTGGCTCCAACAGGTTAGTTCCACACTTGAATCCTTGACAATAAGAACGCCAAATTTCGCCTCTGTTTTATCTTGCCAGAATCTTGTTGTTCTTCGGCTTTATTGCTGCAGAATTAGGTGTTTTACTCATGGCTTACCTTGCTTGCGTACATTGTGTATAGAATTAGTTTATGTGTCTAATGAAGATTTAGGTACATTTCTCATGCTTTGTCCACAGCTGCAACACCTTGCCATGGAGCGAATTTATGGAAATGCTTGTGTGAACATAAGTTGTCCCAAACTTAAGACCCTTGCGGTTTACATGACCGACACAAACATCATCATCTGTAACTCGTCATGCTTAGAGCACCTCCTTGTTGACTCTTTGTCACAGATAGTGTTTAAGTCCCCTAAGCCTAGATTGGAAAGTGCTACTCTTTTGATTGCTTCGGACAAGACCCTAGAATGCATTCAGGATATGTCTGTTGGACGCCTTATAGTCCACCCTGCTGAATGTTGCAAGCTTTTGAAAATGCCTGAGCTTTTTAAGCACATTACAGCTGTTACAGAACTTGAGATGACAGCCTTATTCTTCCAGGTGAGTTTTCTGGCACTATCTTACATTCTTGGCATGATATTTAAGTTTTTGAATTGTGATATTGCATCTTTGACAGACATTGGAGGCTGAAGTTGGCATACATGTAGGCGATGCAGATAAATGCATATTGCACCTTAAAGAGATTGAAATAAGGTTTAGCGTGATGGATAAAGTCAGCATTAAGAAACTAGACAGCTTTTTGTCTAGCTTGTCGTCGTGCTGCTCAAAGTTGGAAAAACTTTTTATATATTATAAGACTGAAGCCAAAGGAGTTCTCAATGATATGCTACAGTTGCAACAATCAAACAGGGATGTTCGTATTATGTGTGACGAACAGGATGCATCACTGTTTGATTCAATTGAAGAGTTCAACCATGGCCTGCCTGATCACTTTTTCAATTTGGATTGATCTGTTTTCGCTAAAGTTGTCGCAACATTATCTCCTTTGGTATTGTTGAGTGTCCTAAATCAAGTTATCCAAATGCAACAAGCATGATTGCTGTATTGTTTATAGCTATTGCCTAGCATGCAGGCTTCAATCATGCTGCCAGAAAAAAGAAAGTTTGGGAAGGAATCATAAATTCTAAGTAACTGGTAGGTTTCTGACTGTAATATGTGATGTAACTTGTGAATAGACAACTTGAAGAGTCTAAAACCTCCTTCGTTGCTTTAAAATTGTGGGTGTCTCTTTACTTTTTTTTTCCCTTGGGTTGTCATTGCCATGATTTTGATTACGTAATGAATGTTGATGCTTGGGAAGTTTCTTTAGGGGAGGGTGGCCACGTACGGCGCCGGTCCCATTGGCGGACATGAAAATTCCACTTACTGTTCTTAGGGTTCCATTTAGGCTACGATTAGGGTTCCGGTTAGGCTGCGCAAAGGAAGGTGGAGATGCTTCAGCCGAGAACATGTGCCATAGCTTGCATGGAGATGTTTGGGTGCTATGATGAAGGACCTTCTTCTCCAACCAATGCAGCAAGGTCAGAGACATTTACATCTAAATTTTGATTCAACCATTTTATGCAGTGGCATCCTTTAGTGGCATCCTTCAGCTGGCAGAAACTTTCCACTTAAATGAAGGGGACATTTATCTGCATTAACATCTACGTGATGTCCATGATGCTCCAGTGATTGATAGTTTATTGTCAGGCGAGTTCTCCTTGTTCTCCTATAGATTTATTCTATACTTTGCACCATTAACTTTATACATCAAAACATGTATTTGATTATATCTTTTTTTGATGGAGCTACAACTAGAGCAAGGGATTTATATGACTGGGCTAGTCTTAATTCAAGTCTCTGCACAAGCTCGTAATAGCTGAAAGGAATCAAGGTATTCTTAAGGCGCATATGAGGTCATGTAAGGTATTTGGATTGTATATGCAGTCATGATCTGGCCATCAAACTCTGCAGTCTAATACTGTTGCATTATAAAGTAGTCTGTTTGTTTGTTGCCTAATAAAGTAGTCTGTCCGTTTGTTTCTTGATTTTTTGGAGGGTGAAATAGGATAATTATTGTATGCGTTTTTCTTATAGGATCTGATTAGCTAAATCTGTTGTATGCATTTTCGTTATAATTTTAAGCTAATACTGCATTCATAACAGCTGAAGCTTGTGGACAAAACAGGTGTTTACAAGGATAGGGAAGGTTGAGAAGGAAGATGGTCAGATTTTGGTAATGGATGGCATTTTTGTACAACTGTACTTTCACAATATGAATTACTAAGTTGCTTCATTAAGGTAGATAGCCTGCACAAAGGAGTTTGTTTACATATAATATTTACAGTGTTTTGTTTCTCCGGTCATGTAATGTATCAGTGCATAAAGCTTCCAAGTGGCCAAATAGCAACAATGACATGTTTGATCCAATTCAGAAGCTGAGATGCAGAGCTAATTATAAGGCTTTAAGTCTGTTGTTTGATTCTATAGTTATTTGATAAATTTAGTGATAACTCTGTAAATCCAACGATGATTTCAAATATTGTTGTTAAATACAAGATGGGTTTAACAAATTTGATCATGGTTGTTCCCAAAAAAGTTGTTTTCTTCTCAATTTTAGGTACTATAATTGTTGCAGCCTTCAATGGGCTGCCTGATATTCTATAGGGGAGCCACCTCAGTCTTGGTGGTACCAATACCCCAAACTTTGACGTCTTATAACTTAAAGACGATTTGCCTTCTTGGCATTTTACTAGGTTTGTGATGTAGGTTATCTCATTGGGCATGATGTGAGGTGGCATGGATACCCATTGAAATTTATACGTAGTTGCTATTGGAATTTTGCGCTTAAGTGCGCAGCCAATGGACACCCTCCCCTATGTAATCATCAGGGCATGTGAATTCTATTTATATGAAGCTGATTTGGCATGGATATGGTGACAGTATGTTGGCGGTTCTGCAATCTGGAGGCTGGAATTCTAAGGAATTCACATCGTCCTTTAGGGGTGAGGATAATATTACCCTGGTTTGGGTGATCCCGGAGGTGTTAATTCCGGCCTCCGGGATCACCCCCAATTT
>JAANSK020268615.1:0-11811 GCA_011763485.2 Isoetes engelmannii
TGGGATCATATAAAGAAATGTCTCGATGATAAAAATCTGAAAGAATTTACAGGGAAAGATATATTATATGATAAAATAGAATTTAAATCATTTTATTATGATGATCTAATGCATCCTCCAAGTGTTAAATTTGAAATCAGAAGTGGAGAGATATATTTGAAAACGAAAACTGATAAAAATTTGGATGGAATTAAATTATTTTTGATGTTTGATACAAATATAACTAAATTTCTATCATTTCCTAAAAGCCTAGCATTAGAATATTTTTGGAAAGATAGAATAAAAGGGCATATTAAAGGGTATGATTCAGAAAATCAATTCCATAACTTATATAAGGGATTTTATCTTTATGATAGAATTTATATACAAATTCAACTTCCTACTGAATTTGTTGTGAATATTTTGCCAAAAGATTCTATAAAGAATAAAATTGAGGTTTATCTCTTATGTGATTTAATTACAGAATCATATATAAATGAAATTAAGTTACCATATCTTCGTAAATTGCATTTCGATTCTGATAAAGATAATAAATTCCAATTCGAACCTCAATTGTATTACAAATTGAAATTGAATGAGTTAAATAAAATTAAAATAAAATTATGTGATAAATTTTTCAATGAAATTGATTTTAAAAATGGAACATCCTTTGTGACATTGCATTTCAGAAAAATCTATTAATATGCAAAGTGAAGAGAAAAATAGTGAATTTTCTATTATATTACGAAAACCAGATTCTTCAAGAAAGTATTGTGATTTTGAAGTGAATTTCATAAAACCAATTAAACTTGATCAAAAATATGAAATTGGTTTGGTTGAAATATCTGTGCCATCATCCATGAAAACTAACAAATTCTCAGAAGAAAGATACATAATATTGAACTTAACTTGGGAAAATTTTTGGTTTAATAATAATGTGTTCGATCACGAAAAATTTCTAAAGTTATATCAAAAAGATCCAAAATTTGATGAAATTTCAATTTTACAATCATCAATAGCACTTCCAACAGAAGATTTCAATTTAGTTGATCTTATTGTATATTTCAGAAATTTTCTTGAAGATAAAGTCATCGAGGAATCTAAAAAACTTTTTGAAAAAAGATTTCCAAATTTTGATTTTAAGAAAACAGATTTATTCAAAATTTATCCTCCTGAAATTTATTACAAATCAAAAAAGTTTGTGATAAAACCTGGCAGAATAGATGTTTTTAATTTTAACGAAGAAACTCTTCTGGTTTGTGCTCATCTTTATTATACATTCGATTATGAACTTCATAATATACTTGGATTTGATTCAAATATATATCCAGCAATTGGAAAAGGACATTTTTTCCAGAAATATAAACCTCATCTTGAGCCAGTTGAAGATGTGAATGGATTATTTGAAATATCAGAAATAGGTAGTTTAGATTATATTTATGTATATACTGATATTGTGAAAGAAACACAGGTTGGAAATTTTAAAACAAATATATTAAAAGTGTTTGCAAAAATTCCATCTGATGATGAAATTGAAACATATAATTTTTTCAATGTTCTTTATGTGCCTTTAAGAATACAGGAGATAAATTCGATTAGAATACAATTATGTGATTCATTAGCGCAAATAGCATCATTCGTAAAAGGTGAAATCGTTTTATATCTTCATTTGAGACCGATTGAGAAAAAATGAATTCGATTGATAAGAAATCTTATTATAAAAATCAAGTTTTGACTGGTGGATCATTAGATATAAAAAAATATCGAACTTTGAGAAGACAAAGAGGATTTGGATTTTTATCAAATTTAGTTTCTAGATTCGCATTCCCAGTTTTGAAATTGATAGGTAAAGAAGCACTCAGAGGTGGTTCTGATTTTATTCAAGAAATTATTCCTGGAGTTAGAATGGCAAAAGAAAATTTGAAGAAAAAAGCTGCGAAAACTATAAGAGAAATTGGTGATAAACTTGAACAATCTGGAATTGGAAGAAAAAGGAAATCTAAAAAACGAAAATCAAACAGATCCAAAAAAGCTTCAAAAGGAAGAGGACGCAGAAAAAGTGTTAAAAAGAAAATTTCAAAACGTGATATTTTTAAAACATTTTGAAAATGGATTCAGAAGAAGTACTTAAATCAGAATTGGATTTATTTAAAAATGTTTCTTATCAAAAAAGTATCGACAATTCAATTTCAATCCAATATCGTCCGACTTCTGCTTTGAGTGAATCATCAGTAATCGAATTTAATATACCAATTTCAAATGATGAATATCTCGACCTTCAAAATATTCATTTATTCATAAAAGGAAAAATTGTAAAAAAAGATGGAAGTGATTTTGTTGCTTCTGATGATAATCGTTTTTCATTAGTTAATTATGCATTAAATACAATTTTTGATCAACTCACTGTATATTTAGGGGCTACTATGATATCTCAATCTTCAAATACCTATCATTATTTATCAATGATTGAAGCATTAACTCAATTCGATGAAGTTCGTACAAAAACATTAATGAAAAGTGCTGGTTTCATTGATTATCTTGGATCATCTTTGAATAATTTCGATATTGTTGATGAGAAACTCGCTTCTTTTGTCAAAAGAAGTAAAATTTTCAATTTATACGGAAAAATTCATGGATCAATATTTAACAGTGATAGATTGATGATAAATGGTTTAAATTTGAGATTAGTTTTCAATAGAGCAAATCCACAATTTTATTGCATGGGGAAAGCTGCCGAGGGTACAACTGCTGCCACTGAACCAAAATTGAATTTAATTGATATTTGTTTATTTGCAAGAAAAGTTAAAGTGAATGCAGATGTCCTCGCAGCTCATTCTGAAGCTATAAAATTGGGAAATGCAATCTATCCTATTAAAAGAACTCAAGTAAAAGTTATGAATTTACCGGCTAATCAGTCAACATTTTTCTTAGATAATGTTTTTTTGGGACAAATGCCTTGTAAATTAATATTAGGTATTGTTTCAAATGATGCTTATTCAGGAAAATATACAGTCAATCCATTTGCTTTTAAACATTATAATTTATGTTACTTATCAGTTCAGATAAATGGAGAATCTTTTCCTAAAAGCCCATATGAACCTGATTATCGAGATGATTTCAATAACTATTCGAGAGAATATTTTGAATTTTTTTCAAATTTGGGAAATTCAGTTCCAGCTATAGATTATAATTTTTATAAAAATGCAGCTTGTTTATATGCTTTCAATTTGAATTCGGATTTTGATAATCCAACAGAAGAAGAATATATCAACACTCCAAAATCTGGTTTTCTAAATATTGAATTAAAATTCAGAGAAAATTTAACAACTGCATTGAAATTAATCATTTATTCTCAATTCAATAATCAAATTCAAATTGATTTAGCAAGAAATGTTTTGGTAGATTATTGAAAATGAATACTAATCAACTTACAAAAGCATTCAAGAAATATAAATATACAAGAAAATCTTTTTGTGGTGTTATTCCTATTGATTATTTGCCATTGAAAAAAGTGAAGAAAAATTGTGCTTTTATTGTCAACACTCATGAATCAAATAAACCTGGTGAACACTGGTTTTCGATTTTCATCCCAAAAAATGGACCTATTGAATACTTTGACAGTTATGGATTAAAACCTACCAATAAACAAGTTTATAAATTTATAGAAAAAAATGGAAAAAAATTTATTTATAATAAAATAAAAATACAAGGAATAAATTCAATTAATTGTGGAAAATTTTCAATTATGTATCTATATTTTAGGTTAAAAGGTTATAATATGGAAGATTATTTAAAATTTTTTAGTTCAAGTAAAATATATAACGATATTTTTATAAATCAATTATATAATAAAATTGTAAAATAATTTTTGGAGAATAAATTGTTCATTCACGTTCATTTAAACGACAGCGATGTTGAATCCTTTTCCCCCAATCGATTGATGAAACCGGGTGAACGCGCTTTGATACAGCCAGTGATGCTCGAATTCGTTGTCCAAGTATCATTTTTGCAATGCAGTCACCAATATTGATCAAATATTTCTTGTCAGTTGTATTGTGAAGAAGAACCATAATTTCTTCATCATAATCTCCATCGATTGTATAAGTGATGCAATCTATTCCTTCGACAGCCAGTTTTATGTATGGTAAGAGCAATCCATAATGATCGCAGGGAATAATTGCTTCCAAACCACTACGAATCAATAGCCGAGATTTCGCCTGAATCCATTGCTTCTCAATTGAATATATACTATATTCACAAGTACGACATGAAATTCTCATAGGCGAACTAGCATATTTGTTGAGTCTGAAGAATTTCAGAATTGCTATAAATAAAATAGAAAAATTTTCTCTTAATTTTTTTCAAAAATTTTATTTCAAAATTCTTGAGAACAAAATTTTATAAAATTTCATTTTCCAGTCGAGCCAAATCCTTTATCATCTCTTTCAGTTTTGGAAGCTTCGTCGATAGATGTTGTCCAAATGGGGTTCAGCATCTCAATTTTTTCCACAATCAATTGTGCAATTCTGTCACCACATTTGATATTGAATTCTTTTGTAGAATTATTGCAGACTATCACCATTATTTCTCCACGATAGTCACTATCAATTACTCCTCCAGCAATATCTATGCATTCTTTCAAAGCCAAACCAGAACGTGGAGCAATTCGACCATATGTTCCATAAGGGAGAATAATTTTTATTCCAGTTTTTATTGACTTACGTGAATTGGGAGCCAATGTATCTTCATGAATCGCAAACAAATCTAAACCAGCACTACCTTTGGTTGCTCTTTTGGGTAGAACTGCTTCAGAATTGATTTTCTCAACATTGAGATTCTCTAAAAAACAAAAAATATTTTATTTATTAAAAATTAAATTATAAAAATATTTTCAATTTTTTGAAGATTAGTTTTTCGTCTCCTGGAAATATACGCCCATCATTCATTTCGAAAAGGCTCATTTGATAATATAAAAATTCTTTGTCTTCACCTGAGAGCTTTTCCTTTACGGGTTCTTTGTTCTTCGTCACTGGATTGTTTGCCTTGGTTATAGCGACATTCAAATTTTTTTCCTTTTTCTCATCAAAATAAGCTTCCATCAATATTCGTAATTCGACAACCAACTGGGCGATCGGCATATCTTTGACAACAATCTTACGATCTGAAATGTTCATAAGATCCACCAAAATCTCGTCTTTTCCGACATTGTTTGACATCAATTTTAATCCGCTGCAAAATGGATCAGGCATTTCAATGATTCGAGCATTATATCTGTCTGGGAGAATCAATTTGAGTCCAGTTCGTACAAGTCTTCGATCTCCTTTGTTCAAGACAAATGGGTTGAGTGGTAACAACAACATCTCCTTCGATTTGTCAGATATTTTTGTTGGTAGATGTGCATCTTTATGAGTACGTTTGAATTCCAAGAATTCGACAATTGTTTGATCTAAATAAAATTGATGGAAAAAATTTTAAATTTTTGTTTTATTGATTAATATATTAAAAAATTAAAATGAAATTTCATCAAATCATTTACAAAAATAATGTAAATAAAGGAATTAAATTATAATAAAATTGAAAATCTTACAAATTGTCTCATAAAACAATCAAATTCTTAACGAAATAAATTATTTATATATATAACAAATATTAAGATTTTTAATAAAATATTTTACAATTTCGATTATAATTTACAATCATCAATTATTTTATAATGTCCAAATGGCAGAGTAGATATTCCATCACTCAATATGAACTTTTTATCATCCATTGGAGTGAAAATTAACTTTTGTTGTTGAATAGTTCTTATTTCATGTTTTTTACTCTGGATTCTCCTCATTGTTGATAAAAAAGCATTATTCTTATTCAATACCTTAAGATAATGATTATGATTGACAAAATGTTTTAAAACAGGTTTTTGAAGACCTTTCGCAGTTACTTTATTCAGTTTTCTTCCATATTTGATAGAATATAACTTAGCTTTCAATCCAACAAATTCATTGATTATTTCATCTGCATATTCAGATTTTAAAAATCCTATTTTTTTTGCTTTTGATTTGTCAAAAAATGGATTTTTTGAATCAAAATTTGAAAAATCCATCAAATTTTTAAATACTATTCCCAATTCATTTGAAAAATTGTCTGTTTCAATTTCATATAATAGAGAATCTGTATCGAAATAAGCCAGAGTCAATTTTTCTCCATAAAATCTTTTGAAATAATTATAATGTCTATCATACATAAGCCATTTGGACAGTTCTAATACAGTAAAACCAATATAGATTGGTTTATCCAGATTAACAATCATTTTTCTCATTTTGATTAAAGTTTTATTTTCATCAAGAATTAAAAATTGATTGAAATTTGGTTTACTTAAATATTTTTTTGCTTGTTGTTCATTCAGAGCAAGTTTTATATTCAAATGTTTTCTTTGATCTTGTATGCTTTTCCCGAAAACACTATTATTCATTAATTTGAATAAATCTTTCTCGAAATCATTTTTAGAATTTTGTCTCAATTTGGTATTTTTTTGAATATACTTTCTTAAAAATCTTGATTGTTTAAAACTGATGATTCTATGTATTTTATCTATTTTAAGACCCAAATTCAGATAAAGTTTTAAATTTTTAAAATGAATTATATAATTTTTCTTATTATATAATGTTTGCATTAATTTTATCGTTGAGGTTCTCTTATATCCATAATGCTTCAGTTTTTCTATTGTAGATTTTTGATATTCACTGAGCATATCATTTGTCACTTTAAATTTTTCAGGGGCTAGTGGGAAATCTTTATGTAAATCATGTAATTCAATAGGATATATCAAATCAACCTCTAATACATATCCGATTTCACCTTCGGTATCAATCGTTTTCCAATCAAAACTATCAAATAAATCAGAGGATATCCATTTGAAATTATTTATAGGCAATAACTGATTCATTGCCCAACCATATAAATTATTGAAATCTAAATAAGTCAAATATTTTTCAGGTTTTCTACTATCAAAATCTTCCAAAAAATCATTATTTGCCTTGCAAAACCTTTTGTTCACTCCACACATTCCTCCTCTTATTCCAATCTCAAAAAATTGATATGTGTCCGAATCTTTAATTAATTCTAATTCTACATCAGTTTCTTTCAATGCAGCAGTCCAAGCTAGACCTGGTATACTCAAAAAATGACAAGGATCTAATTGATATGTTTCATAGATTGTATTTCTAAAAGCCTGAAATACATCAGCTAATAAACTAGTATCTAATTTAACATAAAAATCATGATATTCTCCTAAATTTTTAATTTTAAATTTATCCCATACATTTTTTGCGTGATTATAATCATCAATTGAGATATCACTTTCTTTCAATTTTGAATAAAATTTTTCAATTGTTGGTAAATTAGTTTCATTAAATTTCTCAAAATTATCAATATATTCATAAGGATAAATTGATTTTTTGAATAATAATTCGTTCAAATTATGATTATATTTCTCATTGAATAATTTTGATGTGATTGGAAATTGATAATTAGATTTTCGCAAATTTGAAACTAATTTATCTAAACTTTCAGCTAAAAATTGATAAGAATCTAATACTCGGATATTATCTAAAGTGAAAGATATATATTTTTCCATATTGACAGGTATTATCTCACATTTTTTAAATGTTTTTTCTGATATTTGTTTAATAATGAAGTGCGAATCATATCCTCTAAGATTATGAAAAAATAATGGTAAAAATTTGGGAATTTGAAATTTTAAATTACATTCATTATGAGCTGGACCCCTATATTTTCCTGTTAAATGACAATGATCTCTAACTTTGATATTTATGAAACCATCTGAAGTTAGTGAATTTGAAAATTCTTTTTTACATAAATAACATATTTTAGAATTCTTATATTCAATTTTTTCTTTTGGTGTCAATTTATCAATTTTCATTATAATATCTAAATTTTCATTAATTTTTCCACAAACATTTTTCAACTGCATTAGAAATTGTTCAACACAATCTTTTCCCCTATAAACAGATTGGAAATAAATTTCATTTTGGTTTTTAATTACAATAAGTGAAAAACCACAAGGAATGTGATTCGATAAAATTTTAGTTTTAGTATTATTATCCAATGAAGATTTATTTTCTTCCAAAACACTTTCAAAATCTGCATAAAGGACATATGGAAATTTGTACATTTTGTTGATTTCATCAAATCTAAGAAAATTTTTGATTGGAAAGCGAGCAATAGAAGGTTTAAAAGAAAAACATTTAGTTTTATGTTTTTCTTGTTGAATTTCAGTCCTGAATTTTGAAAAACAATTGAAACAATAGAACCGATAATTAGAACTGAAATTTCCTATCAATCTCCTTATATTCTTGATAAAAAAATAATGATCTTCTTTCAGTAAAAGATTGATTTCATATTTAGGAGATATCACTTTTGAAATTAATATAGGTTTCAGAAATGAAGAATCTATTCTTCTATCTGAAACATACCATGTAAAAACATTAATAGCTATTCTAAAATTTTTATTGTCGTTTTCAAATTTTGTGATGGATTCTAATTTCATAGGAAACTTAATACTTTTCAAATTAAAATATTTCTCATATTCTTTATAATTCGAAACTCTATGAAGGTTATGTTTCGCACGAAATATGCCTGCAATAACAGACCAAAGAAAACATTTATTATCATCATTTTGAATATTTATTATCGCTTTTTTATTAATCAATTCTTGGCTCAATTCTTGATAACAAGAGCCTAATAAAGGAATAAATTGACCAACTCTTATATCGAGTCTATCAATATCATGGATGTACCATCCACTTCCTCTGTCTGAAAAATCTTGTATATGGGTATCCATAAAATCCATAATATTTGAATATATTTTATCAAACTGTTTGAAATCACTCAAAAATATTATATTCGAACAAAAATATCCGATTGTATATGTTTCAATTTGATTCTCTTGTTTTGCAAATGATACTGATAAACAGAATTGAACTTTAACAGATTTCAATTTCAATAGAATTTTTGAAATCAATGTAAAAATATCATTTTTATAATATATGAAAAAATCATTTGAGTCTTGGAATTCTCTCTCACTGAATAGCTCATACTGTTGTAAAAAAGCGTTGAATGCACTTTTTGAAAGCATAAACTTAGAATTTTTGGATAATTTTGGTAACCTATTTTCCCTGGAAAACCCAAATTGTAAACAACACTTGAATAAGTGTTTGATTAATGTACTTTTATAATAGAAAATCTTTTCACAAAACGAACACTTGGTTTCAGTTTCAAATTCTTCACACATTCGGATATGTGTCCTGAAATTATTCATAGAATGAAAATTATTCAAACACATTGGACACTGATACAAATTATTTTGATTGAAGACTTTTCCATCGTGCGTAATTCTTTCGTGTTTCAAAAGTTGATATATAAATTGAAAAGTTTGGAAACATTTTCTACATTTGAAATTCGAATCCATACCTGTGAAAAATAAAGAATGATTATTAATTCAAATATAACAAAGTATTCATCATATCTTGTTACTTCAATTCTAATAGTTTTTCTGTTTTCAATAATTCTTTATCAAAAAATTATTATTAAAAACAACACTTCAAATTTTATTGAAGACAATGAAGAGGATATCGATTTGAATAAATGTTTTTTGACAATTCATAATTTCATCTCTTGGAAATATAACACAACTTCTGATGAACCAATTGTTAAAACATATATTTACTCATTCACAAAACCATTTTTAATAGAAATTTTAAATAATAAATCAGAAGATTGTCTTTGCTGTCCGATGAATTAAAGGCGAATAATTTTATTAAGATTTGTTTTATTGAAAAACTTTGAATTTCCACATTTATAATGAATCAAATATTCGTCATATTGTAAAACAATATAAAACTAATCACAAATTCATGAAATATAAAAATGTTTAATAAATTCAATCAAAATGATTCAAAAAGAATACAAAAATATTGATAAATTCAAAGATAATATAATAGAATATAATTTCAAAAATAAAATTTTACACAATTTCTTAAAGTAAAATTATTGAATTTCAAAATATTTCAATTAAAAAAATATTCATATTTTAATATTATATGAAAGAATATATAATAATCAGAAACAAATACAATTGTTTATAATAGAATTTCCATTTTTCATAGAAATATTTCAAAATGTTAAAATATTTTAAGGTTCAAAAAGAACCTGAAGCCAAACTCTGGCAATTTATTTTTTTTCATTTCTCTTTTTTTGTGAGAGAACAGAACACAAGTAATCCATAGAACATTTTATTTTGTAAACTTCACTTGGTTTGAAGTCAACCGGTTTGAAAGTATAGGAATACTTTCCCGGCTTGTTTTTCTTGGGCCAATATTTAGAGAATACAATTTTACCATTCATAATTCCAGTACAGGAACTTTTGCCTGTTAAAAAATAATGTAAATAATATTTTATTTACCTCTATCTTTACCAATTTTAATTTTGTGCTTGATAGCATCCTCTTCATCGTCCTCCGAATTCATTTCATCTCCATTCCCTTGGAATTCGACAAATCCTGGTTCATTTGACTGAACTAATTTCGGTTTTTTAAGTGGGGCAGTTTTCGCTCTTGCTCCAGTATTTGGTTTAGGAGCAGATCCCGAAACAGAAGGAGCAGGAGACTCATTACGAACCGGTTTCTGTGAATAATTGAGAAAAAGTATAAAGTTTTTGAATTTTTATTGAATTTGAAACCATTACAGGTTTCACAACATTTTTAGGCTTCTTTGGAGCAGGCATTATAGGCTGACTTTGAACCTCCTCTTCAGATCCTGAGTCTGAAGCCAAATCCATTAGAACCGATTCAGATGGGTTCGGTTCACCAAAAGCTTCTGCCTGATGATTGCGAGGCATTGCTGAAAAAATCAAATCAAAATATTTTATTTAATAAAACAAAAATACAAATTTATCTTTTCAAAAAAACTTTAACAAAATATTCATAAAAATCATTATCATAATTTTTCTTTTGCAATTTTTCACCGATATAATCAAAAAACCCATAAAAGTTTTCATTGTGTGTTTCGATATTTCTATATTTACAATTAAAAATATGATTTAGATAATATTCTACACTTACATGATGTTGTTTTGAAACTGGACAATCATAGGGACAATATAACCTTTTTTGCAACAATTTCTCTATATATTCACAATCAGACATTTTCAAAATAAATTACAGAATTTTACAAAACACTTAAAAATAATCGTGATATTATAAATATTTTGATAAATATTGTAACAGAATTTAAATGAAATTACAAAAAATGGCCAAATAATTGATGAAAATTGTGATATTCTCAAAAAACAAATTTTAATGTACTAGAAAAATGTTTTTCAAATTTTATAGACAGAACTTAGGCAAAAACAGTCAAGAAAATGTCTCAGAAAATTTCTCTACAAGTTATATCGATAGAATTCAGGCAAAAAAAGTCAAAAAAATGTCTCAGAAAATTGCTCTATAAGTTTTTTGGATAGAATTCAAGCAAAAAAAGTCAAAAAAATGTCTCAGAAAATTGCTCTATAAGTTTTTTGGATAGAATTCAGGCAAAAAAAATCAAGAAAATGTTTCAGAAAATTTCTCTACAAGTTATATCGATAGAATTCAGGCAAAAAAGTCAAAAAAATGTCTAAGAAAATTGCACTTCAAGTTATATGGATAGAATTCAGGCAAAAAAAGTCAAAAAAATGTCTCAGGAAATTGCTCTATAAGTTTTTTGGATAGAATTCAAGCAAAAAAAGTCAAAAAAATGTCTCAGAAAATTGCTCTATAAG
>JAANSK020268626.1:0-11810 GCA_011763485.2 Isoetes engelmannii
ACCTCAAAAATGCCCTTTTCAGGCGATGTGCCGGTTTTTTTAGGGGAATCTTTCAAACGGGAGTTATGCAACACTCCTGTTTCAAATGCAATAGTGTTACTTGTTTTGATGTATTTACATATTCCATTTGAATGTGTCCTTTCTCAGCCAAGTCCCTGATGAAATGAATGCTAAGTTCTATGTGATTTGTCCTCTCGTAATCCACAAGGTTTTTTACTATTGCAATTCAACTCTGGCTGTCAGTAAGAGTCTTTGTAGCCTCTATCTCATAGCAATGCAGCTCTTTTAGTAGTCTTCTGAGCCATATCATTTCACGTGCCACCAAGGATGAAGCAGGATATTATGCCTCTGCCGAGGACATAGCAATTGCCTTTTGCTTTTTGCTCCTCCAAGCAATTGGACCTCCACCTAAGAATATTGTGTATCCTACTGTTGACTTACGTATGCTTAAGTCCCCAGCCCAGTCTGCATCACTGTATGCAAGAAGATTCAAGCTTTCATTATTAAGAGTTATTCCAAATTCAGCAGTACCTTTTAAATATCTTGAAACTCTTTTGCCTGCTAACCAGTGATCTTTGCTTGGGTTATGACATTATCTGCTTAGGATATTCACTATGTAGGCTATATCTGGTCGTGTGTTGTTTGCAAGATATAGCAAACAACCCACCAATGCCCTGTACAATACATTTTCCACCTCCTGCACTTTATTATCTGATAGAACAACATTGTCAGTCAATCTACGGCCCAGCACAGCAGGAATTTTCACTGGATGGATGAGCATCTTCCAAATTAAACCTTTTGAGCATGTTATGAATATGTCTGTATTTTTGCTTTAGTTTCAAGGTTTTCTTTTCCATGTTCCTGATTACCTCTATTCCTAGGAACTGTTTTAGTTCTTCCATATCTGACATTTGGAATCTCGCCATCAAGATTTTTTCCATTTTCTTAGACAACCTGGGCTGTTTGCTGCCATTATACAGTCATCTACATAGAGTGCAATTAGGCAAAATTGACCACCCATTTCAAACCTATACAGATTTCCACCGTTCTTTAACTTTTTGAATCTCGATTCTTTAGGAAGTTGTCCATGCGCATGTACCATTCACGAGGCGATTGTTTGAGACCATAGACTACTCTGCTCAATTTCCAGACTTTATCCTTATGTGTTTCAAATCGGGGGGAGGGGGGGGGGGGGCTGCCTCATGAACTCCGTATAATTTAGCATTCAAGAATGCCTTCCATGTGATGGAGTTCCAAGTCCATTGCATTTGCCATACTAAGCAGCAATCTTAAACTTGCTAGCTTAACTACAGGGGAATAGGTTTCATCGTAATCATTCCCCCTTTTCTGTGTATATCCATACGCTACAAGCCTGGCTTTGCCTTTTCCTTCCATCTGCATTTACCTTAATTTTGAATAGCCACTTGCTGCCAAAGATGTTCTGACTAGGTGGGCAGTCCACTAATTCATAGGTGTGGGTGCTATCAAATGAGGCAAGTTTATCCTTCATTGCATGTAGCTACTTTTCTCTCTCTTCACTGCTAAGAGCATCTGCAACTGTTTTGGGCAGCACTAGATCATCCAAGACTGCCAATATTTGATCATGTGAGTGTCCCAGTTGCTCTATTCTTTTGCTTGAGTTCTTCTTCGTTTTAAATCTGCACCTTCAATGTTTTCATTCTCAGGTTCACGGCCATCTTGATCTCCAACTTTGGCTTTTGCATGATCTGAGTGTCCTGAACTTTCGATCTGGATTTCGTCATCCCTTCCGCTCTCATTTTCAGAGTCTATATCCACATGGAATTGTACTCGTTTCTCGGGTTTGGTACGCACATTCTCAACTTTCTTATTTAAACCACTGTCTTTATACAAGATGTCTTTATTGAATTGAACATCTCGGCTTATTACTATATGTTCCATGTCTGGCACATAAATTCCGAAACCTTTAGATTATATGTCATATCCAACAAACTAACCAAGGCTTTATCATCTAACTTTTTCCTCATTTCAGAAGGCACATGGCTGTAGGCTAGGCACCTATAAGATTTGAGCTCATCATAATTTAAGACATCCTTAGAGTTAGACCAAAGGTTTGATGGTACGTTACCTTCCAGTGTCGTTGAAGGAAGCATATTCTGGATTAGTATGGTCGTCTTCAAAGCTTCTTCCCAAAGATTGTTTGGTAGACCAATGTACTTTATCATCGTTCTTACAACATCCATGATTGTCCTGTTCTTTCATTCTTTTTTCTTTTTTTCTTTTTTTTTGAGGGTAAGAGTATAAATATATAGATATAAAAAAATGGTTACATCAAGCCCCAAATTCGGGAGGATAGGAAGAATTATAGCAGCTTAAGGGATTCACCATCATTGTGTACTCGGGAGGCAAGCACATCTTCTTCTCCACCCTATGGGTACTATTAGGAATTACCGCACATATCTTCTCCAAAGAGGCAGATACTACAGTAAGGCATCTTCTTTTCCACATCTGGATCTTCCCTACTAAACAATTATTTTAGATTACCATCAAATCAGTAGCTTCCTTGTTATCAGAGTTGAGCCAGTGGCACTTGAAAAAAGAATAGAATCCCTCCAGAGTCCCAACTCGATCCAGATCTATGTCATATCTCACACCCATCGATCTATGGTGAGATAGAGCCATCAATGCAACTTCCACGTTAAAGAGGTTTTTCAATTTCTCAATGGAAATTCCCTGCCCTCCTAGAACAACATCACAACGGTGCTTCCAGATCATCCAGATTGCAATGTTGACTAGTGAAGCATCAATACAATTTTTGTCTGAAATCATTATCAGTCTCGGCCAGACCAATTAGTGCAATGCCACATCAATAATGGGGCAAACCCAAAGCCAAAATCCTGCAATCTTGGGACAAGAGGAGATGTCAATAGACTCACCAGACAACCAAGCGGGCACTTGTCGTCCCCCGTAAAGATTTTCTTTTGTACTCGGCCATCCTTGTAGGGTCGTCCACCTGAAGAACTGTATCTTCTTGGAGCATAACGATTTCCAACAGGGAGCTAAAACTGTTTTTGCTTCAAGGCTACTTAGCCCAAGTGTAATCTCGGCTTTTAAAGGGGCATCCTAGTTAAGAGATCGATAAATCTTTGCCACTTTGTAATGTAGATGCCCATCAAGTTGCCACTCTTCTTGTGGTCCAGCAACCCCTGATATATTGGTAAATCTACTCAGGATCTCCCTGAGAACAACCTTGTCCCCATCTCCTACCAAGTGTACTAGTCTTTTGAATTTGGTCCAACTAGTCCATCTGCCATTCTCCCATAAGTGTTGCAGCTGTGTGATGCCTGCATTCTTCCATTTAATGAAAATACGAGGGTGAGAAAGGGCTAAAGGGAGCCCTCCCTTTCCCAGATATTCGTATTCCAGAAGATACTGACTTTTCCAGCCTCTTGAGGAGGGATCATTGGGGTAAAGATGTGTTGCACTTCCTTCCATGCCTGGATAATCTTTCTCATGATCGGGGATGTCCCAGGAACCAGTCTGGACTTGTAATAGAATGCCCCCATCTCATCCCGATGGAGGGAGGGCTTCCCTTGCAATTTCCCTTGCTTTAGCCAGTATGATACAAACTTCAGGGCCGAACACCGCTCTCCCTGCAAAGCTCTCCATACAAACTTTCCTGCTAAGGCTTGAGCTGTGTAAAAGGATATTTGCAACCTAAACCCCCATCCTTCTTGTCGCAGCATAACTCATTCCAGGCCACCTTGGCCATACCTCCCCAGATGAATTTTCTAATAATTACCTGTATTTGATTGTATATTCCTTTCTGCGCCACTATAACAGATGAGTAGTATATATGAGAGGCCGCTAAAATAGCATTAGCCACTGTGACCCTTCCAGAAGTTGCTAAGGCTTTACAGGACCACAGGCCTATCTTTTTCTTGAGCTTGTCTAAAATAGGAGCCCAGAGACCCTTCATAGAATCAGATTGGACAAGGGGGAGATCCAAGAGCTTAACTGACTCCCTTGTTGGCACCACCGGAAATTCCAAACCTCTAGCTCGCGGGTCAATGTCACTATCCAATGCCCACAGGACTGAGCATTTATTGGCATTGAGGCCAAGCCCTGATATTATCTCAAAGGAAAGTAGAATATGCCGAAATGACTGAAAACTATGATCATCAAACCTGAGGAACATGAAGGTATCATCAGCATACTGCATTATTCTTAGCTTCTCCACTTCATCCGGAAAGGAAAATCCTTCCAAGCGTCCTTCTGCTTCTTTTAATAGAACCATTCTTGTTAGTAGGTTTGCCATAATGAGAAACAAATACGGCGCCAGAGGGCAGCCTTGCCCGATTCCCCTCCTGAGATTGAAGGTACCTGTAGGCTGACCATTAACAAGAACCGACTGAGAAGCCAAACTGTTCATCCCCAGAGCCAATCGGATAAAATGGGGGTCAAATCCCATGTACTTCATAAATTCTCGCAATCCCTCCCATCTTAAAGAGTCATAGGCCTTTCTGAGATCCATTTTGATAAGGACACAATTCTGCTTGGAGGCACGGCACCAATGCATCCCTTCCCTAGCTGCCAAGTATTTATCTAGAATATTCCTTCCTAGTAAGAATGCAGATTGCTCCTTACCTATAATTCTGTTGAGGATGGGCTTTAGACGGTTAGCCATTACCTTCATTGCTACTTTATAGAAGACATTAGTGAGAGCAATGGGACGCCACTCTCCCAAGCATTGGGGTCTGGAGACCTCTGGAACTAGAGTAATGAAACCAGCAGCAAGGGACGGGTGTAACGATCCTGAGGTCCAAGCCCCACGCACTGCCCTGATGAAGTCATGTCCAAGCACATTCCAGAATTCAATAAAGAATTCTGGAGGAAAGCCATCAGGTCCCCGAGACTTTCCCACTGCCAGAGAGCCCAAGGTTTTATGGATCTCATCTCCCCCTGGGATGCGAAGCAAAACCAGATTTTCTTCCTGTGTGACCCCTTCCCTCCAATCAATTTTTCCCATCCGTTCTGTCAGACTAGACTGGTAGGTGAGCGGGAGGGGTTCCTCTTGAAATTGATTCTCAAAGCTTCTCCTAATGTAGGATGAAATCTCTTTTGGGTCTTCCACTAAGTTCAGATTTTCATCTTTAATTGAAGAAATACTATTGCTTGCCAGCCTCGCCCCCGCCATTCTGAAAAAACACTTTGAGTTCTCATGATCCATCTCAGCATACCATTTAGTTTTAGAGCGAACTACTGCACCTCACGCTTCTACTTCTTCGATCGCCTTAGCTTTCCCTTCCAATTTCCTCTTCCAGTTGTTGCATATTAGTATTGTAGGGGTGTACGAGAAACTCCTGTTTAACCATTCTCAGCTGATTATAGACCTCATTTTTTTCTTTCTTGAATTCCAGGACACGATTTCTACCCCACGTTTTGGCCCAATCCTTCATTAAGTCGAGCTTTGTAACCTAGCCCTTCATACTAGGACCGCTTTCGGCACAGTTGAGAGAGGACACAAATTCCCTGAATGGTTTACAAAATGCCTCTTTCCCCAACCAAGAAGTATTGAATTTGAATGGCACATTCCCTTTATTCCTAATAGCAGGGATACTTTCATTAAAAATCAGGTTCTGGGGAACATGATCAGAGTGTGAGAAGGCTAGCTCCCCTTCGACGTAGCATTTATCCATAAAACATGCTGACTTATTTGCCATGTAAAACCTGTCAAGTAAGCAATAGACCCGATCCTGTCCCTTTTGCTTGTTCGACCAAGAAAAAGCAGCATTAGAGGGTGGAATGAGAACGAGCCTAACATTGTTTAGTAAATAATTCCATGTAGACTCCTCTGCATCTGTCAAATTTCTGTGCAACCCAATTTTCTGATCCCAAACATTAGCCATATTTAACCCCCCCCCCCAAGGATCCAGTTGTCTATCACTTGTTGACTGATCCAGCATTCAATTTCCTTCCACATCACAACTCTCTCTGCAGGCTTGTTCGATGCATAGATATTGATCACTCCCCACCTACACTCTCCACCTTCAAACATGATTGCCTGCCACCGACCATTCGTCCCTTCATGCTGTGAATGTTGTACAAGGCCTTTCCAAAGGATACTTGTACCCCCTTTGGTTCCTCTAGCCGCACAGCTAAAGGAGGAGTAATCATTACCGACCCACTTGCCAATCGATCTAGCTTCAAACTCAGGTAGGCGATGCTCCTGTATGAGCACAATGTCTGCTTTCATTGATCAGATAGCAGCTAAATCCTGCCATGCTTTAGAACTCCTTTTATTCCTCGAAGGTTCCAAGAGACAATTTTCATAGGGTATAGATTACTGTTGAAACCAAGCCCACGTGCCGTTCTCCAATAGCTGGGGACCATACTTGCCATTCTGACAAGGGGATTAGGATCCCAAGACTGTTTGGGACAGGAGTAAAGATATCCCTCTCATCAGGAGTAAAGATGTCTCTCTCATCATTATTTTGCCTCAATCTCCTAGGTAACCTGGACCATATATGCAAAAAAACGTAACTTTGAGTCAGCAACCTCACCTTGTTTCTCAATGTCAACCTTCCACCACCAATTAAGGCATGTTTTTTAGATTCTTATATACCCAATGATGATTGATGGGCCTCCACAATCTGGTTTGCAGGGGGCAATGCTTCCCATAGGACTCGTAAACCTCCAACCATGTCAACCTTCCCTTGGGGGATTTGAGGGCTTGACAAATTGACAATCATCACCTCCAAAGATATGACCTGTACGGGTTCTAATGGTAGGTGTGCTTGATTTTGAATCATCAACAGAGCAGCTTTTTTGGATGACAAGGCTCATCATATACATGCAAAGGGATATTTCTATATAGCTCAACCCAGAACTATCATAGAAAATCCCACCTAAGTGTCTTTTCTTCTGTTTGTTATCTAATCTGTGGGTGCCGGAATTTATTAATAGACACATGAGAAAGATGTAACTATAAATTCCGCAACTTCTATTATTATATGTAGGATTACAAAATTCTGATGTGGTCAGCCGACCCGCTTGAAAATGGTTCAGCTCCACCATTCAGTAGAGTCTAGAAGGGACGAAGCCCTTACAAAATACAAAACATATAAGTAGGCCATAGGCCAAAATCTTACACAGGCTAGATGCCCACCTGATGCTTTGATATCTTCCCATAATGAGGAGTTGATTGTTATGAGCAAAGGAGAAATAACCACTTCTGTTATGTTGGAATATCACTATTTTCCTATTTTTCCATCACCAATCCATTTAATTTGAACGCCTATTATCCCTTCACTTTGAGCGTCACTTTTTTCTCCTGTTTTTCCATTCAGATGAAGGCTGAGCTGAATTGTGGACATGAGCATTGGATTAAGAAGGTTTCTTTCCTTCCATCTTTGCATGATCATAAAAGACCTTTGCAACAGCTGACTCAAAAGCATGCTTGTTTGGGTTCTTTCCTGATCCTTTTTTCTTCTTCTTTGGTTCTTTTGCGATGTAGGCATTAAGAATCTCCATATCTTCTGGAATTGGCTCACATAACTAATCAGAGCCAACCATAGGAGCTGATTTAGTTTACTTGAGGTCAGAGTCTTCCATTTGGCCATCATCAGCCTCTTGTGTAACACCATCAAACCCTGCTTATGGAGCACTGACTGCCTTTGTAGCAGCCTAAAACCACTCTTGCAGGAAGAGCACCTTGATCAGTTGATTCTCTTTAGGAGACAAGGGTGGGCTCACTATGGCATCTGCAGGGATCTCAGCTTCCCTTGCTGGATGGGGACTGAGGGGCTGCTGTGGCAGCTCGGAATATGAAGTGAACAAAGGCTGAAACAATGCCTTTAATACCTGTGGATCCGATTCAATAGTGCCCTTGCTAGCTGGGAGGGGCAGGGCTCCTCACTCAACAGAGATATAGGTGGCTGGTCAGCGCTTTCATGCTGCGAAAGTAGGACAGTAGCAGCACAAATTTCAGAAGAACTAACCTCCTTGGGGGGGGGGTTGCATGTGCAAGACCTTCGTAGGTGAAGAGGCCATTGCTAGACTGATTTTCCATGCTGCTGCCAGCCTTAGAAGAGTTGCCTCTATAACGAGATCCCACCTTGATAAACCCATCATCGTCTGGCATTATAGCAACTGCTTTCCCTTTTACATCTGCATTCTTATCAATATCAGGAGCACATAAGGCTCCTACATGAACCAAGACACCGCACTGCTGGCGTGGTAAAGGGAGACCAGTAACAAGGAGTTTGTACTCAACCAGTTCATTGTCAAAGCCTTTGAAAAAGAGAGACTGCGGGATTGAATTGAAGATATTGACTGAAACACAGATTTTTGGGGTTTCTTCACTACAACTTCCCATGGAGACAAACTCCCCTAGAGGAGAAACAATGATCTTAAAGCCTTTCTCGGTCCAGGATTCAGAGCTGAGAGTAGAGTCTATTAAGGCAGGTGACCACTCCTTTCTTGAAAATGAAATCTGCATCTCTCTCTGAAGAGAAAGAGACCAATGCATAAAGGTTACCCAAAGGCAGCACCCATAGTAGACTGGCCTCGACAAAGTCGCTGGAGCACCTTCTTGACTTCAAGCAAAGAAGGATTGCCCCTTATAATCTTGGCTATCAGTGCAAGATTATTGAGGTGACGAGTTCTGTTTGCCACCTCCGGAATACAGACAGAGAGGGAGATGGTGTCCTCCATATTTATTGGAGCATCACGACCATTAAAAAGCTAGTAAGTCTCCAGCCAAAAAAGGTCTGTGTGCAGCAGCCAGGCACAGGAAACCAAGAAAGACTGAGTTGGAGTAGCCTCTGTATTAGTGAAAAGGAGAAGCCTAACCAGTCTTTTAACAAAGAAAGGGTTTCCAGATATAGCAAAACCGCCTGAACAAAAAAACTGGTCATTATAGACGACTATGCTGTCTATAATAGATGCCCAAAGCTGATCCACTAGCCCTTGTATAGTTCCCCATCAGATATACTCTGTATTGACAAGAATAACAGTGCGAACTATGGAAGGAATTTGTTGGGAAGATGAAAGTGATGTAGGCGGTGAAAGCGACTCTGCAGAGAGTTGAGGGCTGAAATCAGTGGAAAAGACAAGGTATTCCATTTTGGGACCACATCAGGCAGGTCCGGATATTAACTCCAAGGTTATGAAAGAAGTCAGGAAATCAGACTAAAGCATAAACTTAGTAAGGGGGATGATCTGCATCCAGATACGATGTTCTGAGTTCAACAACAGATGCAAGGGGGTCCACTGTAGGACCAGATTGCTCCTCCACAAAGAATATGTCAGGGAAGTTGCTTTCGTCAACCAAGAAAGTCCACAGATCGACTGTAGCCCCTTCTAACCAACCACAACAGATCTGGTCGGCACTGTAGAATATGACAAAGTATTTGGAGTTTTCTGCAACAGAGGGTAATGGAGACGACGGTGTGGATGAACTAGAGGCAGCTTTGGAGCAAGCAATAAATAGAGGGAGTGGATTGCCCATGTACTGCAATCATTTGAATCAAAGGCAAGAACATAGCAGGCAGAATCGGATTGGAAAGAAATAACTTGGAAGCAATTAGAATCAGAGGAGAGCGGTGATTCTTTGAAAATGAAGAGTCGTTATATAACCAAAAACTTGCCACCCGAGGTTGTTAGACTGCCACAGTAGAGTCCTAGCTCCAATCCTTCCATATCCTGCCAAAATCTGCATGCAATGATAATAGTCTTGGTCAAAGGCAACGCTGCCGCCCTTTTCTGTTCGGAGCAGAGAGGTTGTCCCCCCTCTATAAGGTGGCGACAGAGGCAGTCTGCAGATCGATCAAGGCATTTTGCCTTTGGATCCGGGAGAGAGCAGAGGAAGACAAAAAGTCTGTGTTTGTTAACTAATCGTTAACGGGGAAGGCGCCAGTACTAGCGCCTAGTCGTCCGCCTTGCTTTGTCTTTTTTTCTGTTCTTTAATTCTGCTACAACGTTCTGTTGTGGAATATATCTACAGGTTAGTTGCCTTCCGATTCCTTTTGAGAGACAAAATTGCTTAAACTCTTTGGAGAGATACTCTCCTCCACGAGCAGATCGAACGCATTTTACCTTCTTGCCCGTTGCCTCTCTGCTACTGCAACAAAGTGTTTTAACGCTATAGCTTGTGATTTTTTGGTAAGGCAGTAAGAAAAGCATTTTCTGCTATAATCATCAATAAAAGTGATGAAAATTCTTTTGTTAGATTTGCTCCTTACGTTCAGTGGCACACATAAATCTGTATGGATTAGTTCAAAGACTTCCTTTGCTCTATGTTTAGCTCTTTGGAAAGATAACCTGTTAAACTTTTCCAACATACATCCCTCATAGATGAACTCGTCAGATTTCATGTCATTGCATTTGATCTAACCTTTTTTGGCCATAAATTTTATGTTATTGCAATTGGGTGTGACCTAATCAATTGTGCCACAGTTCAATATCATGTATACAAACTAAGTTAATTCTTGAACAAGAATTGCTATTCATATGAAATAGCTTCCACATCGATGAGCCAAAAACTTTAATTCATTACCCAAATAGATTTTACAAGCCTTTGAGTCAAAATTGACTCTATAATCTAGATTGACTAACTGGCTGACTGAAATGAGATTTCTAACAATACTGGCACACATAAAACATTTTCTACATCAACAATGTTTCCTTGCAAATCCTAAGCTGCAACAGATTGTGGATGTCCATTTCCCACTTGAATGTTTCTTGCGCTACTTTGCTTGATGTTTTTGAGCAGATGAGTAGTATGGACTACTGATCTCCCAGCTCCACTATCAACCACAAGCGTGTCAACAATAGAGTTAGCTTCATTGTTCTTATTAAGAACTGTAAATGCATGTATTACCTCATTTTCATCTTCTACATTCTTCTCCTTTTGCTCATCTTCTTGTACAAGATTTACTTCTACTGGCTTTATTCCTCCTCGGACTCTATTAGTAGAAAACTTTCCTCCTCGAGTGTTTTCTCTTTCCCTCTTCCTCTGCCATATTCTTTTGGAGAGGAGCATTTGGCTGCTACATGCCCTTTCCCTCCGCAGTTAAAGCAATTGAAATCATTATTTTTTAGCTTTGGGCATTAGTGCCCCTGTTCATGGCAGTAATAGCAAGAGCCTTTCCCTTTCTTCCCTGCATACAATATTTCTGTAGACTCATCCCACTTTTGATTTTTTTCTGTTCATATTCTGTCCTTAAGACATTTTCAGCTTCCTCTCGTGTTTTGCTCATGTTTCTAATGAACAGTGCTAATTAATCATTGTCAGCAATGGCTCTAGAAATCTGAGCACTTGGCTTACCCCAGCCCCAGACAGATCCGCAATAATGTTATCAAAATTATTGAAAAACTCAGACACATCCCCATCCTCCTGCAATTTAAGGCCTCTAAGTTCATTTTCAAGAAAGTCTATTTGGGAGGATATCTTCTCCTCATAATGCTTAAGCAAGAAGATCCACATCTGCCTTGGTGTTTTATTTCTAACCTTGAGTGTGATTGTTGGACTTACCTTGCATGTGATAATCCCATGAGCTTCCTTAATTCTTGCATATGTAGATCTTCCTGCACCGACACTCAAGACTGTCCTTGCAGCATTCACTTCAACTGTACCATCATCCACGTTAGTAGCAATGTTGACAGAACTTTCAGACCTGTGCATTGCACTCAAGTCAGCTTGACTGACTTCTCCACCCTCTGGATCAACTAGGAATATGATACAGATATGACTACATTTTCACTGACAATATTGGTTTACAACCAGATCATATCGTGCAACGCTTGCTTTTCCTTGCAAATCTGCTCTG
>JAANSK020268637.1:0-11809 GCA_011763485.2 Isoetes engelmannii
CCCTCTTAAGCTCTCTCTCTTTTCTCCTTAACTCAGCTCTATACCTTCTAAAAGCATGACAATCTGCTAGAAAAAAAAAATCTGGAGTGAAAAAATTCAAAGAAAACTTACTTACCATGTCAAATCAAGCAAACCTTACTTACCTTGAAAAGGAGGTTGATCATGACATTGGGTTTCTTCTGTATTATCTTGGTGACACCCTTCATAACAAGAAAGACAACAAAGATTAGCAAAAGAAAAATTCCAAGTAAAGAAAAGGAATCCAATTCCTTGAAATTTTCTTAAAGAAGGTTGCACACCTTCTTCACTTTGGTTCTCTTGAGTTTCCTGTTGGCGCCACCCTTCAAACTCTTGAAAATCACCTTCATGTTAAGAAGGTTGAAAATCTTCATGAATTGCAGGATTTTCATTGTCTTCATAAGGTTTGGAATTGTCACAGTAAACAGATTCTAGAATAAAAGCAAACATCAACAAATTAAGACGCTTGCATTCAGCCCGAATCTTGTTGGCTCTGTTCTTGAATCTTCATTTTTGGATTGCTGACAAATTGTATCAGCAATTCGGGAACAACTGCCAAAAAAAAATTCAGTCTGACTCTGGAAATCTTGGAGGCTAGATAGCAGTTTGGCAACATCAAAATTAACTTGATTCTTGCACACAGATGCACGAAAAGCCTCTCTCCATTCCGCCATAGACAGAATTGGAGAAATCTAGCAGCAAAGAAATTCATGGTATTTATACTCTGAAGAACTCCAAAACCGCCAAATTTACTTTCAAATTGCATGCCGAACATGGCGTCATCACCTCGCATCAGCAGCACGGATCAGCAACCCGCACGGATTGCTGAAGTGGCAATTTCCTGGGCTTCGGATCGACCAACAGAATTTGGCGCCCAAGAGGAAATGGCGCGTGAAGGGCTATGACGAGCCGAAAAATTTTTACTTGACGGGTCCAGCACCCGACCAGCACATGCATCGCCCACATAAAAAGTTGAGTACCTTAAAAAAAACACACCTAAAGTGCTTTATTAGTCATTATGTGCATATTCAACTCACATTGTTACAATTGCAGCTGGTGCTCCAGCTGGTTTTGCGGCTATACTTATGATTACAGTTGCATGTTAGTTGGCAGTGGTAGCCACAATTACAATAGTTGCAGTTGCATGTATAGTTCCAATGGTTTCATTTGCATGTTTGATAGTTACTGTCGCATAAAGTGGCAGTTGTAGGTTCGTCCAATAGTTGCAGTTGCCTATATAGCTCTATGTTGCAGTTGCAACAATAATTGCAATTGCATGTATGCTAACAGTTTTGGCTCCATTTATTACAATTGTTGCACTATTGAAGATACATTTAGATGTACTTTTTTAATGTATATGCATATCCACTATACGTTCATTTATGTTTTGCAGTCACAGATGTTCCTTACCTTTAATGCGCAATATCCAGAAGTTGAAATCCATCAACGAGCATTTGAGAAACTGAAACCATGGTATGTAGTGAGATTGAAGCAATTTAACTCATCTTGTTGCATACACCATGTTAGATTACAAATGCTATTGGATGGTTTGAATCGTCTTAGGAACGTGCATATAGAATCTTGCAATTGCACATGTGCAGTATGCCACTCTACAAGCCAACTGTTGGCAGTCCATTTCTTGTCCCGGGGGAGGGGGGAGGGGTTCAAGAATTTTTCAAGAAAGCATGCATTTATGGAGATCGTAAGATCTGTGGTACATCTCGACTACCTGTATGTCCACTAGAGTTATCAGATAATGGATTTATTAATTGGGAATATTGGGATTATAAAGGAGGTAAGGATAAGTAGGGAAAGCCGAAGAGAGAACTTAAGCGTCTTTGGAAGAAAACTGAGCCAACAATTCTCATGCGTCTTTAAGTTTAATAATGGATTTGATAGCCTCCAAGAAAGCAGTAGGAAGATTTCCCTGAACATTTTCTTTGTTATAATTGACATAATCAAAATCTGTATCTGCAATGTCGAAAAGCCTTTGCTCATTAAGCTCAGGGAAGTTGTTGAGTAGCTCAGTGAATCTGGAAAATTGCTTATTAGATACACTGTTAGCATAAGATAGCACCTTGCACCGCATTACACTCTGTGTTCTTATGTCTAAGGCCCTATGCCTACAGTCAAATCTCCCGGTATAATCTGGTTGCACCTTTAGATAAGTTCTGCCCTCCAAGATTTCATGCATTAATTGAGAAATTTTTGTGCTATTCATTTCTCTCAAATATTTGAGGAAGGTTTTACTAAAAACAATCTTTGGAAGGTCGATCAGACAGCTCTCCGTGATCGTCCACCAGCTTTCTGCTCGCTCACTTATTGACAACCTGCATAATTTCAACGACGTTTCCTCTTGCATAAAGATGAACTGTTTTTCATCCTTAAGCTTCTTCACTTTTAGCGTCGTAGTGGCTACATCAACAAAATTCTGCAAGTAATATGTTGGTTAGGATCGTGGCAGCGATATTTCTTAATTGTTGTAGCTTCTCCACCAAAGGTTCCTTGTACACAGTGTTAGCTATAATCTCATTGCACTGAATAGATAGTTGGATGTATTTCTTGTCTGATAAATTGCTATTCAGCACTCGAGATCGCCTGTGTGCATATAACTTTGCGAATTCAGGCGTTGCTCCAATTCACCTGTACAGAGAATATGAGCAGCAAAAATACTATGGTTTCCAAAAATGATGATTTTTTTTTTCCAACAAGATCCTCTGGCCGTGACCATGT
This sequence comes from Isoetes engelmannii, assembly GCA_011763485.2. Taxonomy (NCBI): domain Eukaryota; kingdom Viridiplantae; phylum Streptophyta; class Lycopodiopsida; order Isoetales; family Isoetaceae; genus Isoetes; species Isoetes engelmannii. The sequence continues at coordinate 2,752 of JAANSK020268637.1, forward strand.
CACCCTCTTTTCGCAAGTCAAAAAGCAAATACGAAATGGAAGGACAATACAAATTTTACTTGATGTGGAGTGCTTACTATGTGATTGGATTGAAAGGAACCAACTCTGCTGGTGTGAGGGCCTCAGTTAGAGATTCCTTGAAGCTTTTGATCAACGTGTGCATGTGATGAATTGCTCGCGCTCTGCGTGTCATATTTGCAGGCGCAAATCCACAATCAAATATGCTCACATTCATAAACCAATTCACGCCCACGGGATAAATTTTTTTAACTTGCTCATGTTTCAAAGCAGTTTGCTCTGCCAATTTCTTCTCTTCATCTGAGTTGAAGGTTAGCTCCTTGGGTATCTAGGATGACGTTGGCCAAGTAATGGCAGATGAAGTAGCAATATGCATGCCTAATGAAGTAGGAGTAGCGGATGTAGATGGTTCCATTGGTTACTGGGCCATGACTTTGTAACTTCACCGAGACCACAAGTTCAGTGTAAACAACTATCTAGGAGGTTGTATTTGCAGTTGGATAATTGCTCAGGCCAAAACAAAAATAGATATCTCTTCGTTCGGTGTGTTCGAAGAAATCCACCTGGGTTTCATGATGGTAGGTCATTCTTACGATGACACTGATGCATTATTTGGTAGTTATTCTACTTTGCTACGTAGATCAGACGCGCTAACTATTCCAGAGCTCATGCAACTCTAGAGAATGTAGTCTGAAGGCACCAGCACTATACCTAGTAATGGAGGTTCTTGAAGGCACGAGCACTATACCTAGTAATGGAGGTTCTTGACTGGAAGTCATTTGTAATGGGCATTTGAATAATTTTAGCAAAACATAAGAGTATTTCACAATTTTTAAACATGACGAGTGGCGACAATGACACAACTTCAATATTAAAAGCAATACTATTTCTGCCGGGTCTAATCCTGAATAGGATAAGCAATGCGCCCCGTTGGCTCCTCCAACTGGCATATCCTGCGAATGATGGATCCGGCAAAGGAAAGAATCAACGGCCATTAACTTTTTTTCATTTTAATTGTGCTGAATCACCGGAATGCCAGAGTCCTGGCTATGGCGGCATCTTTTCTTTCCGATGACGCAGGCATCCTTATAGAATGATCGAAAAGAATCTTTGCATATGGGAATTATATATGTCTAGAATATAGTACGACGAACCACAAAAGTGAAAGTGAAAATGAAGATGTCAGATTCGCCGATCGGACCGGAATACCTTCTTCCATTCCGGCGGAATCTTTCTTTCCATACTGCACTGCTGCACATCCTTATCTGCCGATCTTATTAGAAGCTAAAACAGGTTTGATCTCCTCCTTGTTCTTGTTCTTCATTTGCCCTATCTTTTCAATCAATGGCCATAGCTCCAGAATGGCGAGAATCAAGATATTACTTGTATCCCGAATTTGAAGAAACTGAATGGTCTGATTCGGTAGAAAGAGTACAGGTTTTGGCCGAGCTTGATCTTGAGGATATCCCCCCTGCCTATGTAAGACTCCCGCCGGATCGGCCCTGTTTTGGCAATGTGCATAATGCTCAGAATCAGATCCCTGTTATTGATTTTTCAGGTCTTGATGATGGTCGAAGAGATCAAACCATGTCGGAAATTGCAAAGGCTTCTGAAGAATGGGGATTTTTCCAGCTCCTTAATCACGGTATTTCGTTGTCCTTGATAGAAAAGACGAAGAGAGTTGCTAAGGAGTTCTTTGATTTGCCTATAGAAGAAAAACAGGTATATGCCAACAAGCCTTGGTCCTTAGTTGGCTATGGTAGTCGGATCGGAGTTACAAAGGGTGCAGTTTTGGATTGGGGAGATTATTTTCTTCATTATCTTTGGCCTTTGGAGAAAAGAGACGAGGATCAAGAATGGCCCAAGAAGCCTGATTCTTACAGGTATGGTTATTTCTCTTTTCCATTTTTCATTAGTCTGGTTTGTAGCAGGATCACATCTTTATCCCTATGACAGAGTCTTGATATGCTTTTACTCATTTGTTTTGACTGTTATTTATCTCATACTCTCATACCTAGCTTGTCACAAGGTACAATCCCAAAATTGGTGTAAATATGCAAGTTAGTTAACAGATCTCTAATAAAGGGTTTCTAGAAGATCTGCAGAAAATCACATGAATTCTTGTAGATGAAATTGATGACTACCGATTCCTTTTGTTATTGCAAAATCTATTGTTTCTAAATCTGGAGTACACAAATCTGCCATATTCAGAGTGTCATAAACACTGAAGACAGTAGAAACAAGTTTAGACACTGAATTTTTTATATTAAATTAAAATATGAAGAATCTACTGACTACTGAGATAAACATCTACTACAAGATGTATTTACTTATTTTTCGTTTTTCCTGGCAGGACAACAGTAGATGAATACACCAAAGAGATACACAGATTGTGCTTGAGATTAATGGAAGTATTATCTGAAACATTAGGACTGCATCCATGCTACATAAAAGAGAAATTTGGAGGAGAAGAAATTCTTAACCTGGTTTTAAGGATCAATTATTATCCACCATGCCCTCGTCCAGAACTGGCTTTGGGGGTCTCCCCCCATTCTGATGGCGGTGGTCTCACACTTCTCCTTCAGGATGATGATGTGCCCGGCCTGCAGGTATGGCTTTTACTTTTCTAGAGAAAGTTCTTTGAAAGCCTACTCTAGGATAACAAACTCTTTCTAAAAACACTTAGGTCGAGTATTTCATCCGGGGATTCTGAGTTGGAAAAGCCATAAACTAAGTCACTATAATGTACTAATGTCCTGTAAAACCACAAGGTGGCCAACGAGTGGCGGCAGCCACGAGTTGCCACCGAGTGTTTTTACAGGGCATACAACCCCCCTCCCCATCAATTACCAAACGTAATGCATAGTTGGGGTGCAATTAAGTTGAATAGAGTGGCTTACAACTAACGTTTTCCATACAATACTATTCCATGTTATAATTTACATGTAATTATGGAGTAATTGCACCCAACCACGTATTACAATAGTATAACTACATCGACCAGGGATCCTGAGTTGGAAAAGCCATAAACTAAGTCACTCCACCACTTGGTTCCATGCAAATTTGAATGTTATGAATGTTGTGTCTTCATATATCTTATGCCATGGTTCTCGGGCTTACAAGCTGAAATCTAGTCTTAACCGTTGATTGAAGTGTTGTTACCAACTATTAACACTTGACTGTCATCTCAATCGTTGATTGAACCAACTAATAACATCTAATAACATTTGATATACTGTCTCTCTCTCTCTCTCTCTTTGCATAACATCCTAGGTTCTTAGAATGAAATCCTTATAATGTCCTAGAACAATATTTGCTCCTCTTTGCTACTCTTTAACCCACGCAAAAACAAGAGAAAATATGCAAGAAATATGCGAGAATTGTGCAAAGAATACGTTGGAACACTGAATATACGCGGAGCATAATACAAGGGCTTGAGCTAAAAGGGTCAAGACTGGCGTTGAACTGGAAGGTGTGACGACCATATGTGTATTACACTCATATGTACAAAGATGGTCGTCACATTAACAGATACTGCTCTTGGCGTCGGGCAAACTTCAGAGGGAATTCAACACCTAAACAAAAACAATGGTTCTATTCCGGAAATTAGACGACTGCCCTTCTTCTTTTCCTCTCTTTCTCTCTCTAAATCTTCAAACCTAGACATTACGGAATCATTGTAAAAACATTTGAGGGCCATTTTGGCCATGGCCTTCAAATTTTTGTACGATAATGCCCTCATGCCAGATAATGCCCTCAAGCTAGCGTTAACTACATCATAATCATATGCATGAACACTCCCTCCAATATCATTTGTAATTTCACTATGATTGGCATAAAGAGACCTATTAAGACTTTACATATTATTAGTGGATAATATCCTTGATGGTACCGCTTAACTAGGTGGTAGGCAAGCAACTTGAGTCATGAGTACAAGGTTATAATAACCTTAGCTTTTTCATTCGTTGTTCCTAAGTAATTAAATCATCTATTTTTATTAGGTTAACCTTATACAGAATAATCACTTGAAACTACCTTCACATGGATGCTCTAGGATGAGCTTAAAAAATGTAGTATTGGATACCCAAATTGTACAATTTATATGCCAAACCTCTGTTGGAGAATGAAGAGATAAATTTCGAAATGCAACAAGGAATCAATCTATAGTAAGTTTTAAGAATCCTAACGTTGAATGTACTCATGGTTTATTAAGCCTTGAATTCTTTTGCAAGCCAAATATGAAGTTTGGACTTGTTTTTTAACATGTGACAATGTTCTGATGTTATTTGTGACGCCTTAAATTGTGGAGAAAGCTTCTCAATGACACTTTATATAGATTGCTTGCTAAATTTCGTTATAGGTACACAAGGATGGCTATTGGATGTTAGTGGAACCAATACCAAATGCCATAGTTGTGAATATCGCTGACCAATTGCAGGTATAATTTGAGTGATTTTCTAAAAGAACGTTGAATTAAGTTAAAATGAAATGGAATTGTAACATCCACGGAGATCAAAATGGCACATGAGATCTAGTACAATAGATAAGTATATCTCACTATCATGATTAAAGAAAGCCCTATCCGAAGGTTTTCAAGGGAAAAAACATAGAAGTTCACAAGCTCTAGCCCATACATATAGAGATACACAAATAAGTAAGTAACAGAGGAAAGAATGAGATCAAAGTATATCTAAGGACTTAGATAGAGGACGAGAATGATATCAAAGTAAGTAATGTAGGAATGAATCATATATCAAAAGACTTAGATAAAGGATGATTGATGGGAGGTATGTTGAAGTAGTCCCTTAAAATATGAACATCACAGTTAGGAGAAGGACAAGGAGGAAGCTACAATAGAATAAAAGTAAACGTCCAAAATCTAAGGATACTATGTTATGAAATAGGACAATATAATTCATTACATAAAGGGGGGAATTGTATGTTTTGGGGTGTGTTTTACTGCAAGGAGTGAACATGGAAATTTTTTAGAACTCGTTCTTCATGTATTATGGTTCATTTGTATTGATATATCTATCTCGTACAGATATTGAGCAATGGGAGGTATAAGAGTGTTGAACATCGAGTTCTAGTCAACAAATATAGATCAAGGATGTCATTAGCAACATTTTGTAATCCAGAGGAAGAAGATATAATATCTCCAGCATGTGAATTGATTGACGAAGCACATCCGGCCCTTTATAGAGCTATGACTTATAAAGAATTCTTGAAAGCTATATGTAAGAATGGGCTAAAAGGGAAAAGTTATGTGGAATCATTTAGAACAAAAAGACAGTAAAGTTCTTCTTGCCACTTATGATATTCTTATTTAATGTCTTACATTTATCAATCTTCATATAAAAAATAGCTTTAAAGTTGTTTTTCAAACTATGCCTGCAATTCAAAAATTCTTAACGCATGTGAAGACATTTTCATAAATACCAACTGAGGATGTTTCCTTTTTAGTGTGGCCATATAGATTCTTTCCATTGTGGACTCTCAGCTTCTCTGTCGTTCTATTGGGTTGCTCCTGTTGGTCAATGTCTACATCCATATTCTCTTCTTACTGCTGATGTCATTGCTGCTCTTCATTGACTATTTCGAGAAGTCGCCAGGCCAACTCGAGGTGATACTTGTTATTGGTGATAGCTGCTATCAACTCATCTCTGAGCATTGCGGCTTTGCCAATGAGGAAGTTGTCCTGCACTTGTCATAATGGTGCCCGGAGAGTTTGGGGAACTCTTTCCTCCATTGGTACATAATGTTGCCCCGGTAATAGTAATCCTAGTAATAGCAATCGTTAGCCCTGTCAGGTAAGCTACCTTTCATTCTCTGAGATGCTTCCATCTTGTCCAATTTGTCTGATGTCTGCAAGCTTCACCTACTATGTGTTCTCATCTGTGGTCTGCGGAGACATAAACTTGATGATCACCGGAATGCAATCATCTTGTTTGCTAATGAAGACTTGATCTCATCGAAGTAGCCGAAGGATAGCTCTGCCTTTGATAAACTCGCTAATGAGGTGATTCATCCAACTTTTCAATTGCTGGTTACGTGTCTCCATGGAATTCACCAACATATCTACTTTGGCATGCCCATGGACCACACAAAGCTGGGGGGCAGCCAAGGTGCTATTGGAGGAATAACTGAAGACAACTTGTGCCAAATAGCGTGATCCCACCTCAAAGGAAGGAACTTAGCTCTAAACTCTTTCCATGTCAAGAACCTCATTTGATTATTATATCAATCAGAAATTAGATGCACACCTGATGATTTCCATCGATACTAAGTCAATGGATGGACTGAAGATACTAGAAGGCCACCATCCGAAGGGACGACCCACCTAAAAGAACCTCTTGGAAAAGATTAGAAGAGCGAGCAGAGCAATTGAGTCACATGACATCAACTGTGCATTAAAACCAAAGCGTAAGAGACATTTTTCTAGGAAGGTCCAGTCAACGTTGTCGTATGCTTTTGGGAAGTCCAACTTCATATACACTGTTTCATGGCCTTGAAATTGAGCCCAATATATACCTTCATAAGCAACAGATAAAATGTTCAATATGCAACATCGTGGCAAAATCCTAACTGCGTAGAGGATATGGAATCAGTAAAAATGTCCCGAAGCTATTGTGCATAAGCTTTGTCGAAGATCTTGTACATAGAAGATAAAAATGTAATAGGGATCCAGTCTGAAATTGATAAAGGCTTCTTACACTCTGAAATGAGAGAAATGCATCCCGAATTAATAATTTTATCTAGACGCCTTTGCCGTTTGAAATCTCGAAAGGCATCATACACATCATCACCAATCCAGTCCCAAAACTCTTGAAAGAACTCCACAGGAATACCATCAATTCCAGGACACTTACCTTTCTTTAAAAGGAAGGTAACATCTGCCAAATTATTCAGAGTAATCTCTTCCTGTAAACGAACGAGCTCTTTACTCATCAGATACAATAGGCTGGATCTTAGCAAGCAAAGCCTCCTGAAAATCTTGTTCAAATGGAAGTCGGCAAGAAGCAAAAATGGAATAGAAGTGGTCACGCAGAAATAACCTAAGTTGATCAGGTTCAAGATGGTCCTCTCATTTTAAAAATGAGAGGACCATCTTGAACCTGTAGAGACACCATCGCAGAAGCTTGGCTTCGAATCTTTGCAGCTATGAAGAAGAAGCATGTATTTCGATCCCCCTCCTTAGACCATTGCAGGCCCGCTTTGACTCGAGCTTGATGAACTTGCTCAGCTTCGAACTGTCTATTACTAGCAAGAATCTGCTTCTCCTGTTGGGGATCTGATGGTACAACAGACCTACACGCAACTAACTGCTGGTAAAAAGCAGTCAAAATCTCTCGATCAACAGCAACACGCTGACGACCCCAGTTTTTAGTAACGGACTTCACAACAACAAAGGCATCAATAATCCTCTCGCAAAAGCAGAGATCTAGGCTTGTCTGCATCCAATTTTAAACTTCTGATCCTTCAAGAACGAAATGTCTAATTTGAAGTAGGTTTTGGTCCTGCTATGTGCCACATCATGAGAGCAAGAGAGAAACTGTCGATTTTGATCTGAGTTTTTACTTGAGAAATTTGGCACTTATATGGCTGGCAATGCATTACATCACCCCCTATCATGACGTGCATATGCTCTGCCAGTTCCAAGCCAACCATTGCATCAGGTATAACTAGGACCGCCATCTACCTCTACAAAACCACAGTCATGCATCAAGCACTCCCATTTTGTATGCTAAAAGCACTGGACAATATCTGATCCTTTGCCACACCGAGTAGCTTCCAACTCAACCATATTAAAATCTCCAACCAACAACCATGCCACATGGACCCCCAGTCGAACTAGTTTTGATCTCAAAGCAGCTCAGAGTGCACCTTCTGATGAGCTTTGTTGTGTGCATACACATTCACTAGTCCCCACTCTTATCCCTTGTCAAAGTACTTTATAATGTTCCAACGACCAAATCTATCACCCTGAGTAAAGGAAACTGTTATACCATGCCTCCATGTGGTAAAGACCCCAGCTTTTGCCAAGTCTGCTGCAGCCACCAAGACGTTATACTATATACCAATGACAGAAGCCACCTTTTGCAGATCTTCCTTCTTGCACTTGTGCTCTTGTAAGCAATAAAAGTCTGCATCCAACCTAGTAAGAGCCATAGAAAGTCTGCTCCTTTTAGTTGGGGAGGAAGCAACACCCCCCCCCCCCCACATTCCAAGAAACCAGCTTCATGTTGTAGAAGGGTCTGGTGGCTGCATTTCCAAATCCATGGAATCACCATTAGCGTATGATTCTTCCACTTGATTTGCATGCAAGAAGCTACAAGAAGGGTTATAACAATGGTATCCACCACAAGTTCAACAAGAGGAACATAGCGAGAAGAGGTTGTGGTGCAGCGCCTCTCCAATGACTAGCTCTCTTCATACGAGGGATAGACCAGTCACCACGGGGTGCTTCCAACAGTCCTGCTTGCAAGAAACATCTGTAAGCCTCTCACACAGCTCATCAGTAAAACCAGCTTGGTGCACAGAGGAAGAAGGAACAGGGGAGACTGGAAGAGCTGGAGCAGAAACAGGAGCAAGGGCAAGATGGCAGAAATCAGAACTTGTCAGGATTGGAGAGGGGATAGAGGTAGGAGACATATGGCTAGGGGTTGAAGAAATTGCAGTGGCAGAGGGTGGTATTCTCTTGACCCAGAAACTAGAGAAGGCATCAACACATTTCTGCAAGTTCAGGACCATTAAGCAAAGACAGACCGTACTTAAAAGAAGTGGACCACTTTTAACAACAACAATTTTTGGAAGAGATGCATCAACAAGGAGACAACCACATATACGAGGGCCATTAACACAGGAATGAACAAGATGAAGTCCCAAAACCATTAGCCTGTACATTGGCCAGCTGAAAGGGTGGCTGGTGTAATGACCTTACGAAAACCATCAGGTCTGGAGCATGTGATTTGGTTTCATCCAAATCATCCGTGGCCTTTTGGTTAGGATGCACAGCTACCACTCCAGAGGTAGTGGGTTC
>JAANSK020268648.1:0-11809 GCA_011763485.2 Isoetes engelmannii
AAAGCTTCCAAAATTTTTGAGGGAATCTTTCAAACGGGAATTTTAAATTTTCCCGTTTCAATTCAAACATTGTTCTTTGTAGAACTACACATTTTATTAACCTGTGGACATTTGGTGTCCATGCTAGAACAGTAGCTATTGTCATGACAGTTGCAATGTTGCTTACAGCTCTGGTGTCCTGTGCTACAGTACATTTGTTCATGGCATACCAGACTTGCTAAGTGTAAAGACGTGCTGCAGGCAGTTTCAACAGAAAAGGAAAATGGCATATGCCTTAGTCAAAGAACCAATCTTTATCAGTTATATGGCAAGCATATAACACTGAACTTTGAATTGGAGACAATAAAGACGGACAGAGCAGTTGCAAGCAGGTTAGAAAAACCAACATACTTGCTAGCTTTAAACTGAGAATGCTCCTATGGAGCCAATGCAATAGTAAAGTTTGTTATCGTACATACACATTGAATTGAATGTGTCCTCTTCTTACCAATCCCATCTGTAGTAGAATGTTTTTCACATGTAGTACAATGTTCCCATACTGTAATGCTGGACATCTGGCCTCGAAGGGACCACCGAAAAAATTCCGCGTACAACTTTCGTACAATATTCTTACAATTTCCATACATTTTTTGTACAAGTATATCATATGAAACCATTGTAAGGCATATGACACGTTAAAAAATGAACCATTGAATTAAACCCTCCAGACCCCCCAGTTGTTTATGTTGATATTCGAGCAGGGCGTCCAGCGATTGGTGAGGAGCCTCAACCACATACAGACGTATTTGTATACATTGCACATCACAACCTTTGGTTTCATGTTGTATTTGGAATTGACAGTTAACTGAAACTTACTAAAAAATAAGCCATGCTTATTGATGGCCAAGATTGTCCAAAATCGACATCCAACAGTCTGAGCCAACCGTTGGACGCCCTGCGCAAATATCAGCATAAACAACTGGGGGGTCTGGAGTATTTGTTTCAATGGTTCCATTTTTTAATATGACATATGCCTTACAATGGTTTCATATGATATACTTCTATGAAAAATGTATGAAAGTTGTACGAATATTGTACGAAAGTTGTACGAAAGTTGTACCAGCGGGGCGCCCATTAGCACCGGGCTTACCGAGAGGTCACCCATCCCAGTACCATTCCGGGCCAAGCGCGCTTGACTTCATAGTTCTAATAGGATCCAGTCTGGTATGACTAGCATAGCCTATAAATGTCGGATCTCCAACACCTAGTCATCGCTGGCTGCCATCACTCCAAATGTCCATCCTGTAAACAGGAGCAGAAAAAGAAAGCCCCTAAACCACATCTCCAGCAGCAGCACAGAGGAAAATAAACTATCTCTAACTCGCCACATAGAGGCCATAGGAAATAAATAAATAAAAAAACAAAAAAAAAAAACGAAACGAAAACCATCCGACCATGGCTACATTGTTTCAACAAAAACTTCACTCTCTTGAACGGCTAAAGGGATAGTTGGGGAGCCTAAGGCCCAATCACATTACAGCCGAACCCAAAATTAAAAAAATAAAAAACGTATCACGTATTGTGAAATGGCATAGAAACATACCCCCTCGATCACACTTGAGGCGGCTGGGCATTTTTTCCAGTCGAACGCGACCACGCCATTCACCCAAAATTATCGACGATTTCCATTTGGGTGATATCTTAGAAAACACTTTCGTCTTCAACATTCCAGGATCATCGTTCTTAGCTCCAAATTCTTCCTCTGAAAGGTATGAAACACTCTAAAATTTATCTTTGATTTATATTGGTCAACGCATTTTTAGCAATTATTTTTTTGTTGTTGTAAACTGGAGTTGGAAATCTGCACGAAATGTCTTCGGCTTTGTAAAATAATCTTTTTTTTTTCAGATGCATGCAAGCCAGCAAGAAATCATCCCATGCACACAGGACTCTGAAGTTCAAGTGTTTCATTTTGTTGACAGCTCCACAACCCGAACAACTCCCAATTTTCCTTCAAACTTTTCTCTTCCAAAGAATCACTTTGCTGCCACCTGTTCTTCAATGCCTTATCCCATTCCTCAACACATGTTTTCATCCATTCCAAATCCTATTGTCTTCAATACTGCACCACCAGCTTCTTCTACCAGTTTTGCACCAATAATAGCACTTCATAGCATTCCATTTATTCCCAGTTCTGCTCCACCCTCATCGCCTCAGCAAACAACCTCCACCATTCCTCTACCACAGCCACAGACCACTTCTAAGAAAAGAGGTCGTCCACAAAAAAAGAACTCTGAAAGCACAAAGAAGAGGAACACTGACATAGAATGCAAAGTTTCTAACGACACTTCTCCAGGTGAAGACGATAATGCACCAAGGATATGACCTGAACATCACGTTGTAGCTTTGCTCCATGCCCGATGTGAACTAATTGATGAGTTTTTAGCTTCTCCTAAGCAAGGCGTAGACCTATGAAGAAAGGTGCATATCAAAGTCATAGCAATATGTCCTGATTTTAAAAAAGATACTAAAGCGTGCAGGAAAAAGTTCCAAAATGTTTTCAAGCAATATCAAAGTGATATTACTTGGAATGGCATATTTGGTAATGAGAGAAGGGAAAGCTGAGCCCACTTCAAGCTCTTGGATTCCTATTTCAGTGAATGAGCCAATGTGAAGAAACATGTGCATGCTGGTTCAATTGATGTTGAAGACAGTTCGCAAGTGCAAGATGATTTGGTTAAGACAGAAACCCAAGTGAAGAAAGAGACTCCCGAATTTTGCAGCAGTGGGAAAAAGAAAACCAAATCTATTGCCCTCTCCAAGATGGAAGAGGTCTTACAGTCCGGAAAGGATATAAACAAAAGTTTCAAGCTTCCACAAGAAAATGAGGCTCGTAAACTGACTATCATGAAAGAGAACCAGAAGAAAGAGAGTCAAAAATTACAAATTATGAAGGATTTGCAAAGGAGCCTTGCTTGTTTTCTGGAAAGAATGAAGTGGCTATTTTTATAAGACTCGTATTGTTTATCGTCACATTCATATTTCTATTCGAAAATATTTTTAAAATTGAAACTTATGTTTTGGTGCTAAATCTGTAGTGAGTATTGTTAATTCTGGTTTGCAAGGATAGAAATTCTGATTTGTGCACTGTAGAAATGATTTAGAGCTTATGTATGAGCAATCTGAGGTGTTGGACAGTTTGTCTCGATTTCGTTGCTATTTTATAAGTAGGATTGTTTTCTTTGCAACAAAACAGTTATTAACAGTTGACAATGAACAACCATCGTGCACTCTTTTGGGCGGATAGAAAATAGCTCCAGCCATGAACTTGGAACTTTTGGTGCTGCAATCGGTCATGGATTACAATTGTTTTGGGTGCTGCAATCTTTTTCAAAAGTGCTAATTTACAAGTTGGTATCTTGTATTGTCCCACAAAGTCGGAGACATGTTCTTGTTGATGTGTAATCCAGTGGAAGACACAATGTAGCTGACATGTCCTCTATTGTATAGTAGCCAACTATTCCAGTCCTAACTCAATCCTAACTATTTGTCCAATTGTAGACTTGGTATTTGTGTATGCAAAAGGATCACATGATAGACTGACTAACTGACTTGCATCACATATAGGTTGTTTTTGAGAACAGGGTACAAGTGGTTGCAGTGGCCCAGGCATAGTGTGATTTGGGTTGTTTTTGAGAACACAGTACAAGAGGTTCCAGTGGAAATGCAATGCTGCCAGAGTCCTTTCCCGACATTGAATGACTAGACTCATTTTCTTTGGGCTTCATATCTTTTGCTAAACGATGTTGTAATTCCTCCAAATAATCAACATGGTAGCCAGGTTCTAGTCCCTCAACATTGATTTCTGTTGATCCAAAAAGCATAACAACAACTTGGCTCATCTGGAGTGCATCATGTCCCTTTGCCCAACCATTTCGAGTGTATCTCCAAAACATTGTTGTTGACATATGCATGTAATGTTTCTACTATAACTTCGAACGATCCATTTGCTTTATTGATAATGTTGTAATTCTCATGGACCTTTTCACCCTAAAGCTAAGTCTGTTAGAGCGAGCAACTTGAGTTGGTTTTTTGTATCAAAGCGACCTTTTCATTCTGACTTAGGGTCCTCTATCCACCAAATATTGACTTACACATCTTAATACTTTGGATTCAAAGTTAAAATGCTATATCAATGTGTCGTTTGTGAATGAGCATGGGCTTTCAGAGGTAGGAATAGATTATGGTGTGGCCTCTTTAAAGAGTTTTTGACAGACCTTGCAAATGCAGCATTTGACCCAGGGTAAGACTAATATTTCCCATGGTCTAATATACTACTCGCTCTGATATATTTGTTTTTTTGTCGTTCATTAAAACCTTCAGTTATGGATTGTTCATGCAAACAACAACATAAGAAGCACTTTTGTTTCCACCATGCAGCTACTAGTGTAGCACGGGGGCTAGAGATCATTCAACTCTTGGGGCGGATTGTTGGAAAAGGAGTTATATGAAGGAATCTTATTGGATTATTCATTTTCACCTACATTCATTTCAAAACTGGTCGGTCATAACAGTTGCTTTGACGAGCTGTCTGAACTAGATCGGCAGCCCCATCAAAATCTTATTTGAGGGTGGGTGATCACGTAATGAGGTTGGATTACTCTACAAACCAAGTTTGATCATTTGAACTGATAACACATTGCAATTGACTCGAGTGCAGGACATCTTGCCACAAAACGTTTGGATAGATACTTAGGTTGATCACTATGGTCAGACTGTTACAATTTTGTTGGTACAATAACTTCGATGAAATTCGTCATTATGTTTTCCGGCATGTTTCTGTTTTGTGCAGTGAATAACTTGGGAAGAGCAGGTAACTAAAGAAACACATTTTTGTCATGGTTTTGGATGTTTTCCAGCCATGAAGATAAATAACCATACTATTAAATACCAAATTGTAGCCATAGGCTTTAGGAACTACATAGAAATGACAGGAATAATGGAATCAACCATTGTATTAGATGGCCCATTCTTTTGGCCATCTTTAACATAACTGTTTGCTAAAAATCGAAAAATAGTAGCATAAAAGTACTTTTCTTCTATCATCAAACTACATTCCACTATCAAGTGATTCATCAAACGAGTCATCGTCAACGACACCACCTCGTTGAAGGAGCTCAGTCATCTTCTTCTCAAAAAATGCTCTTGATATTGCATTTTTCCTAAAGGCATCTGCATTTGTGACATTATGGGATTGCAATGCAAAAGATGTGTCATCCATATTCCTTTCAACTGCCTCGTCTGCGATAAGTGAAGTACCTTGAATTTTATACATTCCATACTGAAAATAACTCATGGTCCCAACCCGTTTCTTCTTTCTCGCTTCGCCTTTGTCTGTGGTCTTGTTCTTAACACGATCGAGCAAGTGCTACTCGTGCACAATGGATTGTTGCGACTCCTCCTTTGCTTCTTCTAACCAATTCTGGTCAAAGCCATCCCCATGGATTATACATAAATTGCGCAGCACCAAACATGCTGAGACAGCTTGTACAACATTTTCTAAGTCCATGTTGTTCCTCTTCAAGAGTATTCTCCATCTACATTTTAAGCGACCAAAAGTTTGTTCCAGTGGCATATTCTTCTCCACTCAAACCATCTTTGTGGCCTTTGAAAGGACTCAACATGTAATCTCGACGTGGGTATGCTGCATCTCCAACAAGACAATATGGTGCTATACATTGATAATACGCTCACCTCCAGCCAACCGTTGGAACAATGTCCAATCATGAATGCTTCCAAGCCACCCTATATCAAAGTCCACACAAGACAGTCTTTAGATACTATCATTTGCAAGAGTATGGAATGAAATCCCTTCCTATTGTAATACTCCTGTGCAGATTCAGACAGAGCAATGATACGAATGTGATTTCCATCGATACCTCCAATAACAAACAGAATTCCCTGGATCTGTTCAAATGATTCAGCTAGACTTTTCATCTTGTTTGGTATTGGTCAATTAATACAGAAGGACTTCAAATGGATGTTGATGGAAGAAGCAAACTCTAGAATTGCCTGTTATGCAGTCACAAATCCCACTTGAAGGGAATCGACAATTCCTGTTAAAGTGTCATCTATAGCAAGTCTTGACAAGCCAATCATAATTTTAGTTTCAACTGGTATAGCTGCCCTGAGCTTGGTATCCTGTCTAACAATTAACGGACCGAGCTGATGGCATAAGTGCTGAAAGGTTGCTCTGGATATCCTCATTCTTTTCTTGAACTTGTTCAAATGCAGAAGTAATTGATATACATCCAAAAATGCCTTGGTGTATTCTGCCTGGCAAGTGTAGTACTAAATTCTGAAAACAAAGCCATCGCTGTCACGTACCATGCCAAAGCACAAATGTAGAGTGCATAAGATTCATCATCATGGTAGAATTTCAATCATGATAGTTCAGTTCATGAAAATGATTGGACATACTGAATAATAAGAATTGTGTGTCATCATCTCTGCCAGTGCTTTCATTGTTTTCCTCCTGGTGAATGTCTTCTAGAACATTCACATCGTCCAAATCTAATTCCATGTTCAATTCCAGAAATGTAGAATCTAAAAGATTTACAAAAGTTAACTCAAAATTTCAGATTGGACTAAATTTCATTTATGTTTCGAAGAAGAAGAATCTTCAAGCAATCTGCCAGTGCTTTCATTGTTTTCCTCCTGGTCAATGTCTTCTAGAACATTCAAATTTTCCAAATCTAATTCCATGTTCAATTCCAGATCTATAGATTCTAAAAGATTTACAAATCTGAACTCAAGATTTCAGATTGGACTAAATTTCATATATGTTTCGAAGAAGAATCTTCAAGCAAACAAAATAGAAAAGAAACGGGATATTACTTGTGAATGACTGGAGTCAATTCGTCTCGATTCCAAATTGGCGGCCTGGAGTCAATTCAGATTGGACTAAATTTCATATATGTTTCGTAGAAGAAGAATCTTCAAGCAAACAAAATAGAAAAGAATTGGGATATTACTTGTGAATGTCTGGAGTCAATTCGTCCTGATTGCATATTGGCGCCTGGAGTCAATTCGTCGGATTGCAGATTGCCGGCCTGTTTGCCAAACAAGAAAATCATCTTCCGGATAAACCCTCTTCCGGATAAACCCTAAACATATGATTACGTGTAAATTGAATTTTCGGGCTATATGTGATCGCATTTGTTTAGGACATTCTATTTTTATATTTATAGGTGCCCAAACAATCCATGTATTTATTTGGGCCCAGGCATAGTGTGATTTGGGCCTAATTGAAAGGATCCGGAAATGGGCCATCTTAGGAAGACAGTGATGCAAAGATTGATGGCAATACCAAACCATCTTAATCCTAATGATAATTGCTTGAACCCAATTTGCTTTTTCTGGTTCCTTTTTCTTAAAGGCAATAGAAATAGCTTGTGTTTCTTAAAGGCAATAGAAATAGCTTGTCGTTTTGGCTTGAGCTGGAGCTTTCTTTTCAAGTCCAGAAGAGGAGGATAACCCTCCCCTCAAGAAGATTACAGAAAATAACCCTCGAGGCCGGAGGCCGAGAGGGTTATTTGCCACCCAGTCTCTACATATCCTACTAGTTCTCTGTTAAGGTGAGATTAAGCAATAAAGCACATTATCAAGGAAGATTTAGACAGGGGACAAGTTATTGGTAGTGAAAGGTGCAGCATTCAAGTTCTGCTCTCCATGAATGGTGGAGCCTATAAACTTTATACCCAGGTTCGTTGTCCAGATGCTTTGGAGTTGATACAGCTCAATTTACATAACATATATTTCCATATTATCGCTCCAGACCCAATACATACATATTCAGCAATAAAAATCGTTCTCCACTATAGTGTTCAGAGCACTTAAAAGCATGCATAATTGAATGGTTTTGTTTTATATATGTATAAAGATATGAACATGGCACATGCTTCTACCAATATTGATATGATTCCTGGTAATCAAAGAAATCCACAGACTTACTTACTATTGATGATGCTAGCTCTTGGCAAGGCAATCCATAGTGCCTTGACACCTTATCTTTTCCTCAATCATCAATAGTAGGAGGATCGAGATACCAGTGGCAATCGTGGCTTGTGAGATGAGAAGATCCATTATCAGTTGAGGATTTGAGAAGCGGAATCTTCAAGTTTGCTCCACACCAAAAGTATGTTACCATTTTGGATTTCACAAAGCTGTTCTTCCAAGTAGCATGGGGAAACTTGGCAACTCCCTTTAACTTAACTGTAAAACGTAGAGGCACAACTTCTGAAACGAGTGCAAATCTAAGGCCCCTTAATTGATCAACATTAAGGGAAACATTTTGGGAGATGAAACTAGTCTGAACAAGAGTGCTATTATGAGGGCCCTGTACAAATTTTGCTACAGATGCTCTCCCAAATTCAACCCCTTGGTAGCTAATTGCAACTTGGAAATGCTTATAGTAAATGGTCAACCTGTTGTTAGAATTGTTGGCCTGTATCTTCAATTGGACCTCACAACTGAGCACTGCCACATGATCCCCAGCTAAATCTGGCAACACGTCTGTGATAATCAGGTCCCTTACCACTATATCTTGTAGTGCATATGTTCCATAGCTACCACTAATGTGAGACGAAGCAACAACGTTGAGTATGATAGGCACCAATATACTAGAAATAACAATAAAGAACCATATGCATACAGCCTTCCAATACATTTTCTACCTTTATGCGAATTGCTATTATACTGTGGCGATCAAATTGGGATCAAATTGGGCGATCGTGTGGCTACGCTGTTGGTGGAAACACACAAGCCACCTTCCTTCACTCGCTTTTGAAGCTGCCCTTTTATTTTCTCAATGGTTATCCCTTCCCAACTTGATCCATTGACTTTGTGTTGTAATTACATTGAAGTAACAAAATGTCAACGCTCAAGATATGGGCACGATTTATAGAATGAACTTAGATGCTTTATACGTGCATTTTCTCACCATTAAATTTCCAAGGCATCTTCTTTCTACAATTCAAGATTTTCACTTTTTTTTTATATGGGGGCGGCCATTCTCTTTTCTAAAGCCTTTACCTAAGGGGGACTTGTCAAAATCGTGAGCTTACAAAATCGTCAAAATCGTGCGTATACTTACAAAAGGTGCAATTGCCAAAGACTATGAAATTTTGAATTTCTAGGAGGAATCGAGGGTAAGTCAAACTATTTGTAATTTCCATAACATAACATGTATTGAAATTATTTGGCTGGAAAAAGCCATGTGGCGGGAGGAAAAGTCCACCAAAAACCACGTTGCAGAAGGAAAAGTCCACCAAAAAGCCACCTGGCAAGTGAAATTCCAGGTGGCATGCCTTCTTATGGGGTTTCGCGGGGGTTTGGGTCCGGCAGTATTTCCTGTTTGAAGCGCACCGGGTGCAGGAGGAAGGGAGAGAAGTGCAAGGAACTCTTGGGCTGCTCTTCAATATAGAGTATTCAGACCTTGCCAAATACAGCAAAAATTGCAACTGAGCGTTTGAGCCTAATCCCTTCAAAAACTAAGATTTGATTGCAGCAGGGACGCTGTAGACGGAGTGCAGAGATTCTTGATTGATTCTTTTCTCTGATCGCCGGAATGAGCAACAGAACTCTAGGCCGACATCTTGGTGCATCCGATGCCAAAATAATAGAGTTTTCTGTGCTCTGCTTTCTGTGGTGGAGCTTTCTGTCTGATAACTTAGACCATTTATTCATGGTTTTGTCAGGCCCACACGGCTCCCTTGGATAGATAGGATCACAGATTGGCTCTAATATCATGCTGCCGGGGAGTAATCCAAACATCTGGGCATCCGCCGGCTGAGTTTGAATTGGATGAGGCGCATGTAATCTGGAAGCCAAATCCATGTGACAAGGCCCAAGTTGTCAAATCAACTTAGCCGTAGACTTAGAATCCAGGCTTAGAGAAGCGGGCTTAGAGATTTAGGCAATTTTTATATGGTAGCCACTGGTATATTATCACACTAGAATATTCAGAATGGAGACTGACATTTATCGTGCAAGCCTTGGACAAAAATGGTGAGGCCATGATGTGACCACCATAGTCTAAATTTTTATGATGTATATGCTTATTTTGTTGACGGAACAATGTAAGTGGAGCACTATTTGAATTTCTTAGAGGGCTCATCAATGTATGGGAGAGCAATAGAGGACATTACAAATCCGTTTAGGAAGCTAAATATAGAACTTTTTGTTTGCATAAGATTCTTCTGCCTGCGACACAATCTATAAGTAAGTATCCTTTTGCCATGAATACATACTAGAAGGTTTTTTTAGAACGTGCAAGTGAAAAGTTGGATTGGACCTGAAATTGATGTGCATCTGTCCATTGTTTAGTCCAGAATATTATAGCTTCTGAGGTTCCTTTTGATGAGAAGTTACTACTATCGCCCTTCTTAAGACAACTTCCCCTCGCATATACACACGTCTGAACAAGTGTGCGGTGCCTGTGGCACCGCACTACCGTCTTGTAATTATTTATAGAGAATTATCCACCACGGCAAATGTGGTGAACCTCAAGAACTTTCATCTTCTGGTTTAGCTTTTCTTGCTACCAATTCTTGCAACTGTACGCCTACAGTATTACGGATTGCCACTAACAATGGCTTGTTCTTTACAGCCCAACCATAGTCTATTGGTTTTAATGCTGATAGCGTTGTTGCTCATTTGGATTTGGCCTCCATTTCTTACTCGAGCAGTCCCTATACTACAATGCGTATGAGGTGCTCTTTCTATCGATCGGTTCATACCAAGAGACAAGTACCTCTTCACACTGCGGGAGATTTGGATGTTGTATTGGATCCTCTTCGGCAAAGGCCATCCATGTAGGACAGCTATCATGTGGTTTGATGAGCACCAGCATTCCTTTCTTAACATCCATGTAAGGGTCGAATATTTCAACAGGGTCCTTCGGTCGATTTAAATAGGGGCCCCACATAGGCATTGGGTGCAATATACTCATCCACCACTATGCTATCCAGTTTGCCTAATTATGGGCCAGAAGTCTTGCAAGACCGTTCTCTCGGCCTGAACATTCCCAAGCACATACATCAATCTGGTCCAGTAATCAATGATCACATTCATATATGTATTGGACTATGAATTATTACCAGCTCTAGAGATAGCAGCCCAATGCATGATGTATTTAGCGATAGACAATCTCAGTGCACCTCTGTCTTTCAAGAATCTCAGTGCACCTCTGTCTTTCAAGCTCCCATATGGTTGCACAACCTTAGATGATCCTCTCGGGATCACACGAAAACCATTGTCATCTTCCTTCCACATCTTTATCCACGTTTCTAGGAGCCACTCTCGGTGCCCTGACCTCATCTTGTAGAATATAAGCAGCCATCCATCCTTCGTGCAGAACCTAAAGAGAAGAGGTTCCAAATCACCATAGAGATGATCTTTTTAGTCGAGTATGAAACCTTTCACAAACTCTTTCCAATAAGGCACCTCAGTGACAAGGTATGGTGCAGGTGCTTTGGTACTACACTCTTAAAGAGTTGCATGAGCCTCGGTATTGTCAATGCATCATTTCTTCTTAGGACAGAGTAGTTTCCAAAGAGAACATCTATGTCATCATGGGTATGCTTAACCATCATGAACCCCAACTGCACCTGGTCGAAGACACCCGATCAAACTAGGTGTTCCCGAGACACCGGCATAAATGCAAAGCCAATTAGTTGTATTAGACTGAGTTTCTTGGCTTTTTGCATAAACTCTGTATTAACATCTAATGTATATATGGATGAACACCATATTAATTGATGTATCGATG
>JAANSK020268659.1:0-11808 GCA_011763485.2 Isoetes engelmannii
GAATATGCTAGATGCATGTACAAAATTATGTACTTGCACATGGAAATTTTTGCCGGCACCTTTAGGGCCAAAGGGAAATCTGTAATGCATGGTTCACATTGTTGGATAACTACAATAAAGGCCATTAGTTATATATGCCTATATAGTAGTATATTAACGAAATACAAGAGTGGGTTTTCAAGCTAGCCAAAAAGTTGGTCCTCCTATAATTTAGAATATATAAGGAAACCAAGAATATACAAAAGTCATAAATAGAGTTATTTCAATGAGGTGTATAGATCGCTTGGGTTCCCTGGGTTTCCTTTAACTTGAGCTATACTAGAAATTAAAGATGAGAAGAAAGTGCCTTTATTGCCATATGCAAACAATAAATGGCATTCGCAAGACATGAGCGAGAGGCTCCATGATAAAGAGAAGGGAGCTCATTTGTGTTCCTAGAAAACAGAACCTGCACCAGTATGAAAAAATGCTTGTCTGTGTTTCCCGCAGAGCCATCCAAGAATAGGGGTATTGCAAACATGAAGCCCCAGCCACAGTGAGTAACAATGGACTAGTCGAGTATTACCACCTTGTGGAACAACTGCAATTTTTCTTGAATTGCAGTAATGTAAAGCTGCTGAAACCTGCATGACAATTTAAGATGTGAACAAGGACAACAATTAGTTCCAAGCATATTCGCATGACACTGTCTTCAGCATAACAAATGAAGTTGACAAATAACTATAGTGCTTAAAGATAGATCACCAATCTCTCACATGTGTTAAAGTGCCTGTCTACAACTTGACAGAATGTTCAGCAAACACAAGACTATAAATTTATTCAAGAGAGATGGTCTTGGGTGGTATGTGGTTGGTTCACAGCAACTTTACTAAAGCTCTTTACCAAAATATTGTGGCGCAATGGACAAGGGCAACGTTTGTCAAACCTGTTCAGTGGTGTAAGGATGAAGAAGCAGGGAGCTGGATCCCTTATATTTATGCCTCCAGTCTGTATTTGCAGCTTGCAAGTCATCTTGGTCTGTAACTACACCGTTACCTCCAACAATTTCCCAAAAATACGAAATATCCTCCTCCGTCAGTTTAGAAAACCGTGGATCCCTTGTGACTTCAACAAGCTCTGGTGCTACACCATAACTTCGAAATGTCAGAAGACCGGAATTGCATTATGAAGGGTTCCAGAGATGTCCAATTAAACCAAATTGAACTTCTTGAAATCTGCAGCCTCCGCAATTAAGCTACATCTTGTAAGAGACATGCATCAGTAACATAATCAAGTTCAGAGCTTACTTCTTTGGTATCCATTACGGAAAGATCGATAAAGAAAAATCCCCAAGCTCCTCATTCTTGCCACATACAGTCAATGGCTAAGTGCACCATCTCCCTGTAAAAAACAGTAATCTCACTCATTAATCACACTCGGATAGGGCTGCTAGTATACTTGATTATACCTGTGCTTTGCATAGTCGGATTCTAAGAATGCCACAAGGACTGGCAGACACCGACAAGCAACAAACATCTGTAATGCTGATGCACTGCCGCAAGAACGACACACAATTCAAACGATTATGCTGAATGAAGATTTTCTATATCTACTAGTACTGATCTTTGCCTAGTGCACACTTGCTGTACAAAATATGCAGCTTCCATGCGCATTTCTTTTGACTTTTCTGCTGCAGCAAAGTTTATGATAACTGGTATTGGTATCTGGAAAAGCATATGACGTGCAAAGTTCGCATAGTAGAGGAGGTAAAAATAAAAAACGCCTTTCTTGATAAGGAAAATCGCCATACCAAGGCAACAAGGCATGCATTTTCTTGTGTCTCTATGTTGTCCTTTATTATTTGGTTGACTAGCAACAGCACAGCATGAACGACCTGTGTCCATCAATTTATGAAGTCAAACACAGATCAAACAAAATGAACAACCTTCTTTACTTACTCTGTTATTGTTAATCTCCAGCATGTCAACAAGAGGCATCACCCCATGCTGGGTAATAAGATGTGATTTTTGCTCTGGAAAGTCACGAAATATCACAACTAGTTTCTGACATGTTGATATGACCACATCTTCAGACTCCTCAGGTTTCAGAAGTCCGATGAGCCGGGTTACTTCCATCGCCTGATCAGAATACAAGCTTACTGGTCATTCACTCGGCCTCATCTTCTGTCTTAATGCCAGGTTCTTCAAACAGATCCAGCAGCAATATCAATCCAGCAGGTCGCAATCAGGAGGCCCTTCTGAGATCCGGAACCAACGCTGGCATGAGACTAGAAACAAAGGGTTAGAAAAACCCTAAAGCAATCGCTCCCGTTGCCTGCATGCAAAAACACTGTATTTTTTCTAGGTTAAAAATACGACATCAAAAATACATATATGGGTGCAACCTTTGAGAATAATAATTAACAGACATGTAAATGTATTGCGCGCTCTAGAAATACTGAACAGTATGTCACGCTGAATACATCAAAAGAATCATAGAAAAACCTTGGACAAAAGGCGTACGAATATACATTTTACGCGACGAACCATTTTTTGTGATATAGCTTGGCTAAATCAAAATACATTGTTTCCTCGTAATCACCAATAGTCAAGTTCACCCCGGCCACCCCGTGGCTCCATTGCTGAACCTGCTTACCAGCTTCAGCCTCAATTTCATAAGGTACAACTTGAATTTTGTCCATCTCTAATTCTTGAACTAGGTCTGCTGAAATGAAATTGTCAGTACTCCCTGAGTCTACCAAAACAATAACATTTCTATCACCTATTTTGCCTAGTAAGCGGATAACTTGCCCCGCAAATTTACCTTCATCACTTACCATGCTGGCGTCCCCTCGAGCGATAGCTGAGAGTTTCTTAGTTCCTCCCTCCACTTGCTTCGTAGTGGCTGCAGCCGCCTTTTTCTCCTTGTGGGGTTTGGAACAATCCCTTGCCATATGGCCTTTTGCTCCACAATTATAACAATTGAAGGGTTTAAACGGCTTCTTCCCAGAGGAAGCCTCGCCCTTACCTTTCTCGTTACCAGGAGGGTTACTTGAACTACCCTGGGTAGTTCGAGGACGCTTATTAGACCCTCCAGAAGTACTTTCCCCCTTCCTTTGCTTCCACTCTTGGAAGCGTCGGGAATTAGGCTGGGATTTCTTATCATCATCCCCTTCATCCTTAGGGGTACTCGCCAAAGTTCTTACCAAAGACACAGCGGCCTCAAAATCTGCAGGACATACTTGTCTGATATGTGACTTAAGAACCCGGTCTTTAAGCCCATCTTCAAAATAACTCACCTGCATGCGAGCCGGCATGTCTTTAATTCTCGCAAAAATACCTCTAAGGGTATTAATATACTGTTGTAAAGTTCCGGTTTGCTTAATACTTTTGAGCTGAATCAACACATGATGCTCATCATAGCGTGGAGCATACTCCTGCTTAAAATACTTGCAGAAATCTGCCCAAGAGTTCACTTCCACGCCTCTTCTCATAAGCAGGCTCCACCAAGAGGCAGCATCCTCCCTGAGTTGCAATGCCGCATGCAGCACCCTGGCTGCATCCCCTTTATTGGTGGCACGGAAATATGTTTCTAGCTAATTAAGCCATCTAATGGCCTGCTCTGCTGTCTCCGACCCAGTAAACTCAGGATGATCCCACTTCTCCAACCCCCTAATCTCTTCATTGGATAAAGTTTTCGAAACTTCAATCCCAGATTCCTGATGGGGTTGGGTTGGGTTCACAGCCTTAGCTCCCTGAGCTGGAGGAAACCCAGGAGGATATTCAAGTGGAGGATTACCACTAGTGCCCCTAGGGCTCCTTGCAAATAATTGTTTGATAGTATCAAACAAATTAATCTATCTTTCAGCCGCCTCTTTGGCTTGCTGAACCAGCTGGAGTTGCAAATCCCTGAGCAATTTACTAGTATGTTTTTGCTCAATCTTAGTTTCCGCAACTTGACCCATTAATTCTCGGATCCTTGCTTTAGCATAATCTAACTCCCCCTGGAAGTTAGAAGGATCAGAATCAATGGCTTTACCAGCAATATATTTTACAGGAGAAACGGAAACAGATAATTGGGAAAGTTTTTCCAAAGCCTTGTCTCTTCCTGGAGAGGAATAAGTTTCTTTCCCCTTCCATTCTCCATCATGAGGATTGGCTTTATCCTCATCAAGGCGTTCCTGCTGAAACTTAGAAGTTAATTCTTCCAATTCTTTCATCTCTTCTTCTGTAGGAGCCACCTCATCTAAATCAAGGTTTTCCCCTTCTCCCGGAATCAAAGAGGCAACACCCGTCATGGGATCAGCAGCAACCTCGATCTTTTTCTCCATCCCTGCACCGGTAGCTGGCTCTGATACATATGTAACAGCAATTGCCAATACGCACCAAACCTCCACTCCCTCGGAGTCCCGGACTCCCCCACTGGTGCTAGAGCCCCTGGCTCTCTTGGTAAGCTGGCAAAACCTGCAAGGTAAGGGGTAGGATGGATCGATTTGTGGGGGGAACAAAGATAACACATAGATGGTTTCTACAGCAGGTTGCTTCTGGCAAAGCGGGCTCTCCCTGATCCGTTGCCTCAGTTATATGCTGGCATAGGACCAGATAGCTTGTGCATGGAGGAAGCCAGGTGTCTCTGCATGATCTGACTCCTCCTTCACGTTTTGCCATGGTCGACCTGTTCTCCATAAACGGATCTACCTGATCCGCAATGCAAGCGTGAACAACAAGCCTTTTCTTGCTTTTTAGTTGGCGTGCCCATTTGGGCGTTGCCACCTCATCCCTATAAATATATATCCCTTTAATATTTAACCATATGGTACCCCTTAATAAATATTTGTAACAGAACCTATGAGATTCTTTACACTGTTGTAGCTGGATGGCAATCCAATCAACAGTGCATCTACTAGAAAGTCATCATCTAGACCTTTTTCCATCCCTTTAAGCTGGAGTTTTGCAGCTTTTATCTTTGAAATAAACTCTCCAGCTATTGCACATTCCTTGAGTTTTGTGATGAATATCACAACATACAGATTTGCTTGCTGTGAGAAGTTCTTTTCCTGTAAATTGCATTCAATTGTTCCCAGGCATCTCAACAGCTTCAACTTGTGCTATCATTGTGTTATCCAGATATTTCATCATTCTATTTCTTGCTTTTCAGTCCCTCTGCAACCATCTTAGCTGGGCCTGCCTCGTTGCTTCACATGTCTTCACATACGAGTCAACAACTTCTGGTTCCTTAGCTCCTTGACTTCTTGAGTTGTTGTCAGGATCTGCATCTGAGCTGGTACCGTTGGCTTTGGTTCATCACCTGGCACAATGTGCCATAGACCTTTGGCTACTAGCTTCCCTTTGACCTTGATAAACCAGTAGAACGCATTCAAATGCGTTAGCTTTTCTATTTCGCCCATTGTTTTCCTTACAGGGGCAATTCAGGCTTTTCTCTACTGATCGACCTGCTCTGATATCATAATGAACTAAACAAAACGGAATGGAGCAAACACAAAAAGCTTGTTCTTCTATTAGATAAACTGAGCCTTTGAATACATCATGGTAGCCGTGAGCATGCCTGGATTGGCAACTGCACATCGCCATGCAAGCTTCCACTGTTAACTCCTAGAATGCTGGAACCCTATTTAGAAAAGGGCAATTTGTAAAAATACCCCAATTTATTTACAAAACTGTGAAAATGCCCCTTGTTTCAGGGGTATTTTTAATAAAATGGCCCTAACTTTTGCTTGATAATCCAAATAATATCATGTCCTTCAGATGAATTGTAGGTGAGATGATATCTTTTCATCAAAACTGAAATCACTCGAATTGGAGTCCAGAATCACAAGTTATGTTATTTCTTAACCACAAACAAATCGTAACCATAACTTGTGATATCGGACTCCGATTAATATGATTTCAGTTTTGATGAAAAGATATCATCCTCACCTACAATTCATCTGAAGGACATAATCTTATTTGGATTACCGAACAAAAGTTAGGGCTATTTTACCAAAAATACCCCTAAAACAGGGGCATTTTTACAATTTTGTAAATAAATAGGGGCATTCTTACAATTTTCCCTTTAGAAAATGACAACAGCAAAGGCTCATCAGCCTAACTGTCAACAAAACCCTTAACGACAATTACTTCTTGTCAACAGACGTGACAATTATAATATCCAACACAAGCAAACCATTAATGAACGAGGACTACTGGCTGCGATGGTATCTGGAGCTTCTAGACATCAGCATGCAAAAGAAGTCGGAATAGAGATCGGCCATAGCTAGCGCACATAGAAAAAACACTACAAAAGAAAAGAGACGGTCCAGATTGTTTTAAAATTTCATAAACGTTCGAAATCACCTGGACACGTGTTTAGACCATGATTCACCTCACAGCAAAGAAATAGATTGCGGAAAAAATAGGAAATTGCAAAAAGAATTTGTACATAGGAAGGATAATTGAAATAAACTTGTCATATGTTTGATTTGCACCATTGGAGGTTATTTTTAGATTTATGCTGAAAATGTTTATGTCCGTTAATGTGGCACAATGTGGGGGGTATGCCGCAGATCGATGACTACTTTGCAAAGATAGATGAAACTCATAAACTAACAGTAAATACACCCTCTCACTTTAATTGACAAGAAATCGCATTCAATATGTATCAAAATAACAAGGGGTTCCAGGGGGATTTCATATGGATATGTGAAATCCCCCTGCATATCGGGCGCATGTTCCCTCATATTAGTCACAAGGTCTACTTTTGTCAAACATGTTGCAGAAATGTTCTTTTCGTTATACTATAAACTAGGTTCTCTCCCAATATATTATAGTCTTCCTAGATGCACTTTCAAACATGACATCAAGTATATGCTTCTTACTCTTGGGTATTCAATGATACAACTATCCAGCATCATTGGATAGCTATGTGAAGGGTGATATTCACCGTTAGGAGGTTGTTATATGGGTACATGATCGCTAAGACGTAGCAATCAATGTTATGGTGGACAAAGTTGATTGACCCAATCATCTCACTTTAACATAATCATGCAAAGACTCTTCACATCTATAGACATGAAAAATCTACATTATATTTCATCTATGAACTCCACTGTATATACCAATTAAACATGTTTGCGACTAATGCCCAACATCGGCAGGCCCATGTTACTAGATTTGTTATAATTCTTTAAGAAAGCATTGTTATAGAAGTACAAAAACCATATATAGAACCTGAAATTACGTAATGATATTCCATGCTTAATATTACAAAAGAACACTATACACATGTTTGTGTGCTAAAAGAGTTTCAATGGCTTGATGTAGGAGCAAGCTAAAAAAGAGATCATCGGAAGCAAATAGCTTGTTTAAGGTTATTGGAGTTGGATGGCAATGCAGATGTGGGATTTGTCTGATGCCCCTTATCACCATTATATACCTCCTTCCTTCCACGAAATAGGTTGGCATGATTACTCTTTTCACATTCAAATAAAACCTCTCACAATGTTTCTTTAGGACTCTTGCTTATGGAACACAACTATTCTTGTCTCAAGCTGGTAGTCATGATTCTCTGACTTCGTATTCGTCTCAAGCTGGTTGTGATGGTCATTCTTGTCTCAAGCTGTTGGTCATGTTCTCATCCAACATGAGATAAAAAGTTTGCTTTTTGTAGAATCCTATGGAAAGTAACCAAAAAGTGCTTTGAGCAAACCCTTTCTTGGTGGTCCGATGGTGGGCTTTTAGGCTTGGAGAGCCCATATGGCTTTGGAGTGCCTTTTTTACGGTTCAGGTCAAAAATTCCTCCACGTAGGGACCATTAGGAGTTGGGTTGCCTGTCTTAGATCAGCGTTAGGCCTTTGTTAACCTTAAATCTAACCGTCTAGTAGAGTAGATTGGATACTTTTGTTTTGGGTTGCTCGAAGGGCAAACCCTTTCTTGGTGGCCCGATGGTGGGCTTTTAGGTTTGGAGAGCCCATAGGGATTTGGAGTGCCTTTTTTACGGTTCAGGTCAAAATTTCCTCCGCGTTAGGGACCATTAGGAGTCGGGTTGCCTGCTTTAGATCAGCGTTAGGCCTTTGTTAGCCTTAAATCTGACCGTCTAGTAGAGTAGATTGGATACTTTCTCCCCTTCTCTTCATCTTTTCTTCATGGTCTGACACCATAGCCATTCTCCAGCCGCCCTACATGAATCCTGCATATTTGAGTTGGAGCTTTGTCATTCAAACTTGATTATTGAGCACAGAGTGCCGGCTATGGCATCTATGATTGATTTTTCCTTTCTTCTTGTTGCTTGATTATGGCGCAAATTGGTATAACTGCATAGTTCGTGCTTCTAAAAAGTTGGAAAGCATTGAAAGGCATAAAAAATGGAGAAGAAGGTGGTTCCTTACAAGCAAAAGGAAGAGGTTCCAGTAGGCTCCTCCTAAAACACCCATAAATTATACAAGCCCCAAATATTTTTTTCTCACATCAGTAGACATTGCTCATCATATCTTCCTCACGACGGTAGACAACTTGCTAAATGTGAGACGGAAGGAAAGAAACAAGACTATGGTTTTTATTTCTTTTTGAAACTGGTTCTTCCCCAAAATCCTTTTGAAGCTATTGATTGGAAGGCTTGAATCCAAGTAAAAGTAGTAATGCTTGAGTTTCAACGAATTATCGGCATGGTAAAGTGATATGTCTCTGGACGAAGCCATGCGGATTCAGCTCCGACAGATTCTGCTCTGGCAAAATGGGAAAATCAAAAGGAAGGGCTTTGTTCATTTAGACTTGGAACCCGACTGTGAAGGGTGTGGCAAATCACAACTTTGTGGATTGTGGCCCCCCCTTCTCTTTTTTTTTTTTTATGTGGGGGGGGGGGGGGGAGGGCTTGCAACAAAAAAACGTGGGGCGAACGTGGCAAAGTGAAGTGTTTTCCTTTCTAGCATCCGAAGAACTGAACTTGCAAAATGAAGTGTGTTTCTTTCTAGCATCCGAAGAACTTGCAACGAGATTCTCCAGATTTACATGCATTCTCGAGCTTTTACTTTGCATTCCGGAGAGTTTACCCTAGATTTTCCGGAGAGTTTACCCTGCATTTTAGGCAGCAGAATGCTTCCGAAGTGTTTTCAGGAATGTCTGTTTACCAGACATTCCTGAGATGTCAACAAGGCCCCAAGTCTTAACCAAGATGTTTTTAAGCTTCTCAACAAGGCCCCAAGTCTTAACCAAGATGTTTTTAAGCTTCCCAACTGCATCCGCACCCTAAACATAAGCAATCACCCTGTTTCAGAGGTGCACGGCTCGAGCACCTCGCCTTTACACCACCTGACAGCCCTCAAGGGCTTTTTATATCATATTATACATAGTTTCTTTTGCCTATGACTATGACATAATAATGCCACTTTTAACAGTTTTACAACTTGTTGAGGACGGGTTCTGATTGAATAATTTTCACAAAACTTCACGTTTAAGGTACTGCAATGTATGCTTCCAATGTATTATAGCTTTGATAATCAAGTCATCATTCGTTCAGATATTGCCATGATAGGTATTTGCCCCGTTCTTATTTCACAAGTGGAATCTTAGAAGTTGTCTTTGTGGCCATGAGCCTCAAATAGACGCCTGAAGACATGCAAGGCTTTAAAAAATGCTGCCCCAGAGAAAATACGAATACTTATCATAAAGAAGCCTGGGAGCCAACGCTCCAAAACTGCATGATAAACAAAGAAGTAAGTACAATGTCACCTGTCAAAAACATAGGAGGGCTAGCATACATACTTGTAAACATGTATCAGCGTCCAATGGTGGGCTATTTCTTAAGCAGGTGAAAATTTCTCAAAGAGAGACTTCAGTTTTGCTCCTTAGTATGAATCCCATGTCACCATCAGAAATGACATCGTCATCGCCACCCACATAACAATGCTGATATAAGAAATCCAGTAATGCAAGTTCAGCGCATAGAACAACTATTAACTCATCTCCAGGTTATGAATCCTAACAACTATTAACTCATCTCCAGGTCATGAATCTTGAAGTTCTTAAAACACTCACTAAACATTCAAGTAAAGAATTAAGTGCTCTTGAGACCTACAAGAATGAGATAAATTCCAAACTATCAAATAGCATGCTACCAACAGAACCCAATCCAAACAGGAAGGCAAGTGTCATGAAAAGCAGATAAAGCATTGATTATTTACATACCCAATTTGATGGTTTTGCTGTATTGTTGAAATCTCTTTATCAACGAATTTCAATGCCCTGAATTGATAGAAGCAACATCTCTGAGCTATACAGAAGATGATTTCCAGCCTCATGGGATCCTAAGAACACATCAGAGTATGGTGGATAAGCAACAAAAGATGGAGCCAAGAGAGGAATCTGTAAAGATCCAAATGCACAAAGGTGAACCATAAAGTTTTCCCTTCTACACTGCATACAGGACACTGGAGCACATTCAGTTCTTTTGCTATCTTTTGAGATATTGAAAGATCTTCGTTTCTCTGATATGATAGCACAAGCTTTGATTATTCCATGGCTGAAACTTACACCCTTAAAAATAAGGACAGAGAGCTCCTTTGAAACAAATAATGCCTTCATCATCACTCCAATCCCTTCCACCACACCTTTGAGACTAAGAACTCCTCGGAAGCTGCTTGTCATACCAATTTTGAGAGCGGTCATAGCCTCAATTGCAGTCAGCGCACCCTTAGAAGCTTCATAACTCTTTACAAAGAGGTCCCAAGGGGACGTTTCAAGTCTGCCATACCTAGAAAAAGTTATAGCTAAACCTTTACCTACTTTCACAACCTTTGCAGCTCCCAATGATGCCTTCAAGCTATTGATAATCCTTTCATTCTTTTTCAAATTTCCTTCTATGCCTTTACCAAAACTTACAGCTATCTTAGAACTAACTGTTCCTCGGCTGCTACTATGCTTGAGCATTTTGGCAGCATTCTTAGACATCTTTGCCCCTTTTAGTATCATCTTTACAGTCTTGTAGCTTAGAGCCACTCCATCTGCTGCACCAAAACCAATTAAAACAACGGCAGCTGCTGCAGAAGGGGCCTGAAGAAAATGCATTGCGTCGCCGACGGCCTTTATCCCTTTAATGGTGAACTCGGCTGCATTTACTGCCTTTGCAACAGCTTTGAATGAATCCTGGCTCTCAAGGTTCAAACTTTCACAATTTGGAATCATTCTACTCCCTCCTCCCTTATTTGCATCCAGAACAAAATCGCCGGAACTATAGAAATTAGAAGCACTTACCCTAATTCCTTTGCTGCTGTTTTGAGAGCTCAAACGAGGCCCAATTTTGCCACGGTAGCTCAAAGAGGCTCCTTTTGAAGATATAGGTCTGCTAGTGGAATTTTTCGGCCCATTTTCTGAATTCAATCCATGGCTAGAACCTCCGGACTTGCCTAGGGATGAATTAATGGCAGCTATTGCAGAAGCAGCCGCGATAGCCCGGAAGAAAGAAACGAGACAGGATGAAGCGTAAACCGATGGGTAATGGAACGAACCCATGGCTTCGCCGGATTTGCCACCATAGTTTCTAAGAGAAGCAGCCAAAGAATGTGGCAGGCAACAGGGACCAAGTAGGTATAGGACAGGAATATCCAAGCCGACTATTCCAGGTTCTCTGCTAATCATGCCATGCCATCTGGAAATTACCAAAATACCATTAAAGTTTGCTAAAATTACTACAAAATTACTAACCCCAGTGGTATTTTAGGAAAATTGGCAATAACGTTTTTTCAACGATCCGAATGCAAATGTGCCCTTCAGATGAATTGTAGATTAAGCTGAGATCTTTCCAACGAGCATAAGATCATTCAATTAGAAAATCACAAAG